>JAHWGI010000322.1:545000-767500 GCA_029379305.1 Frankliniella fusca | reverse complement strand
ACGGTTTCTAGCGTTGAGTTAACGTACACCGGTTCTGTAAAAAAAACACGTTTTTTTGTTTTTAAACACACGGTTCATTAAAAAAAAACCGTTCATTAGCAAAAACCGGTTCATTGGAAAAAACCGGTTCATTGGAAAAAAACGGTTTGGTGGAAAAAACCGGTTCATTTGAAAAAACCGGTTTTTTCCACCGAACCGGTTAACCGCCGACTCGAACGGTTTTTCGCTGAACCGAATACCGGTTCGGAAATTCCTGAACCGCACAGCCCTAGGTCGCAGCGCAGCGCGCTGACGGGATATGCAAGTTTCAGACACTTCTGCTTGCTCTGATAAGACACCCATCGACACAGGCATGCCGCTATCTGCCCCGCTCCGCCCCGCCCCGCCCCGCCCCGCCCCGTTCCACACGGCACCCCACGTACGGACCCATTGTGGTCGTGCACAATGATAACAGCCCGAGGCGGGGTGGGGCGGGGTGGGGCGGGGCGGGGTGGGGCGGGGCGGGGCGGGGTGAAGCTGGCTGCTGACTCTGCCAGAGAACACATCTGCTCATTGGCTGCCGCGGGGTAGCGGACCAGCTGTGGGTGGTTGCGCAGCACATCTCGGTTTTAAAATAAAAATAATTATACAGAGCAGGCAAAGTGATATGGCATTGGGTTCTGATCTCGGTTTTCATGTCAAAAAACAGAGTTAAAAACTCGCTGCTGTGCGGCTTCATTAAAAATTTAAAGTTATGTATGGGAAAAATAACAGCGCGGATTGATGTGAAGTAAGCGAAGGAGCCCGGTTTAAACTGACACTTAGTGCAAAACTGATATTTGCAGAGCAGGTGGTTTTTCTTCAAGGTAACGGTAGTGTAAATCTCAATTATAAGAAAAAATTTTTATTATTTTTTTTTCAAAAAAAAAAACAAAAAAAAAACAACTTTATTTTGTGCGATTTCTGAGGAGCTGGCGCTGTTGGTGCCGACGGGTCGCGGGTCTGTAGGGACACGGGGGCTGGGAGAGGGGCAGGGATAAAGGATGGCTCCCAGTCGTTAGCTGCTCGCTGGGCTGGCCCGGGCTGAGCAGGGCCGCCTCAGCCCCCAGGAATACCGTTATTATGATTAAGCTGTAACGATTTCTCATTTGAGCGCCCCGCACCTCACCCCTCCCCGCGCGTGCATGTGCGCAGGGACCAGTCTCGATCTCGACATTTTTTTCTCATCCTGGGAGGGAAAAAAAATGCCGGGGGCATTTTTCGAGAGATAACAGATAACAGTCATCGGCGTGGTGCGGGTGGCCAATCGAATGTGCGTGCTTGCCTGCTCGTGGCGAAAAACTTTGGTCACACAGAAAAACACGGGGGAAAAGAAATCGAAAGATACATTCAGTGTGAAGAAAGTTGTCGCGCGCGCGTTTGGCATCAAATGAGGCGGGAATCAGAGGAGCAGGCTGCGAGGCGGGGCGGAGGGCGGGGCGGCTGCCGAGAGCGCAAACGCGTTCGGAATGAGCTTTGTACTCGCCGCTATCGCTGCATCAGCAACCCCCGCACGCACACACACACACACACACACACACACACGCACACACGCACACACACACACACACACACACACAATCACAGTGGCTCATTCACACGCGCCCGAACAATAGGATAGACGAGTGTGCCACCGGAACAGTCCGTCGGGGCCTCAGCGGTGTGTTGTGTGATGTACCCACCACTCTGCTTAGGTGGTGGGGGAAAAAAAACGTGATTATTCTATACTGTGCCCGTAAAACGCTGCAGACCTGGTCCAAGTGTAAGAAGGTTGTAGGTATTTCAGTGTCGTAATATCGATATAAGCATTGGCTGTACTGTAAAGTTTCTACACATCATGCTATCATGAAAACTCTAATAATTTTAGAAACTATCTTTTCGGGTCTATAAGCTTGAAATAAGAATAAGCCCGCAAATGAAGATTTTTCTTCTGATTTGGGGGACTGATTGGCTCGCAGACGCAGATGTGCCTGTCCGGTAGCCGCACCGTAATAAGTCATGTCCGGAGTCCGGGTTGTTCACGGCGCTTGGCGCTTAGACACAAGCATGAGTCTAGTCTCTAAGTGGCGCCTGCTTCCTCTGCGAGTCACATGAGGGGCCCAGCCGGCCCCGGGGTCTCTCGTGTGTCCAGGGGGAGCAGCCGGGGAGGGGAGCACGACCTCTGAGCACCATTGTTCTATTTGTCCTCGGTTAAAGAGCCTCCCCTGACGCGCCCCTCTCCCCGTATTCTCCGCTCGGCGCTCTCTCTCTCTCTCTCTCTAACACACACACACGCTCACTGCTTCTCAGTGGAGGCACCTTCAGCGACGGGGTAGCCTACTATTTGCAACGCCTCCCGCGTTCTGCTCGGCACACAACCTGCTCGATTCGTTTGAGGGACCGCTGTAGGACAAACTAGCTCTGAGCGACCCTGGGGGTGGTGCGGTCCCGACCCCGCAGGGGTGCCCCGAACCCCTCTCCGCCCCCTTCACCCCGCCCTGCACGTACACATCCATGCGCACTTCAAGTGCTCCACAACCCCGCACCCTGTCCCGCGCCGGCGCTTGGGCGTACAAGTGCCAATTTACACTGTGAACAGAAACTGGCACACACACGGACATACGGGTGCGCGAACACACACACACACACACACACACACACACACACACACGTGCGCACGTATGAAGCAGCACATGTAGGGTGGGCCGTCTGCCGCGGAGGGGTTCTGCCCGGACGCGTCGCGGGTCGGGCCGCGGGGCCCGCGCGGGTCCTCGAGGTTTAGTCGCCGTGAATATTGTATGAGCCGCTATTCTCCCCATTCCGACCTCCTCCTCCCGTCGCCCGTTCTTCTTTCTGCCAGTAGTAATTGGATTAGTGCCGTCGCGGGTAGGGTGGTGGTGGTGTTGGTGGTGGTCGTGACGGCAGCGAGGGTGGGGCGGGGTCTGTTCTGTCTGCTACGGAATGTCGTCGTCGTCGTCGTCGCCTCGCTCCCGGAGGACTCCGGGGCCCGGGGCCACTCCGGCTCCAGCCCGGAGCCCGCTGCCTGCCGGGGCCGGCTGGCGCGCCGCATGTAGGCTTCTGCTCCGCTCGCCCCCTCCCCCATGACCCCCCATAGGCCAACCTTTGACGAGTGGCCCGCGCGCGCGCACCGTTATGGATCCGGTCTGTCCCACATTCATATTTTAACTCAAACTGCACGGCGCTACGCCACGAACGTCTCTCTACATCTCGTAGTACACTAGAAGTAGGGGAGCATGCGGGGGTAGGCCGCTGAAAGTTCGAGGTACGGCCAGATGGGCTGTAACTTTCAGTATTCATGAATAGGTGCGATGGGACGAGCATTATGTGCTGATGAAGGCTTCCTGGAGGGGCTGTGAGGCTCGCGCCTCCCGGGACCGCCCCGCCCCGCCCCGCCCCGCCCCCCGCCCCCCGCCCTACCGCTGTACGACCCACCTCCCCAGACGCGCCAGAAGCCTCACAGTTTTGCGCGCCAAGTTTTAATGCCGCGGGGCAGAGTCTTTGTGACAGCAGCGATACTAATTAATTTCTGAGATAGTCTGTTGCCGCACCGCAGACCGCCAACAACTTCTTCTTCCTCCGAGCGCTGTTCGCACCTCTCCCCGCTGAGTTGTCCGTCAGGGCTACGTACACACTTCCCTGCAACGCCGCCCCACCCCGACCCCGACCCGACACACACCTCGCGCAGAGACTAGAGGTGTTTTCTTTCCCTCCGCGCAACACCGTGTGGGCGGTGCGGCCAACTTCTCTCTAAACGACCGCGAGAGGAAAAAGATGTAATCAGTACGTTCTCTCTCTCCCTCTCTCTCTCTCTCTCTCTCTCTCTCTCTCTCTCTCTCTCTCTCTCTCTCTCTCTCTCTCTCTCTCACCCTCAGCAGCAAGAATGTCTAGCTCCCAACATCTCTCTCGCTCCATGACATTTTTATCGCGCGTCCGTGTAACGAGAGCCGTTAATTTAAGCGCCGCCACCGCGCAGGGCGGGTGCCGCCCCGCCCCGCCCCGCCCCGCCCCGCCCCGCCTCGCCGCAACTTTCCGGTTCGTTTGGCCGCGCTAACTGCCGCCCGTCCTATTGGATGCACTAGAGGGATTAAAGGGAAGGAGCGGTCGGGCTGTTTGAGAAGCAGTTGTGTGTTTCATACTGCCCCGCTGCCGTCCACCGAAGAAGCCCTTCTCGGTGTAAGGTGTAGAGCCGCTGAGCCGTGCGGCGAACCCCTTACGTCATCCAGAATATAGCACTGCGGCTCGCGGCCCGCGGCCTCGCCCGCCCCGCCCCCCGCGCCCTCCATAAAATATTTGTCCGAGTCTGGTCCCCGGCGTGGCGGGGCGTGGCGGGGCGTGGCGGGGTGGGGGCGGGGCGTGGCGGGGCGGGGCGGGGGCGGGGCGGGGTCGTCTCTTTGGCCCCCGCGCTCTCCGCTCTCACTTTACGAGTCCCGCCCGCCTTACTTATGCGCTCCTGGGCCGCCCACCTCGGCGCAGGGCAGCGGCTGCTCGCGACACGCCGCCGAGGACGACGCCCGCCGCGACTTAGGAAAGCCGATGAAATGATTCTCCGTTTCGCGCTTCCTCTGCTCTCTCTTTACCCCCCCCCCCCCTGCCTCTGTCAAACTCTCTATCTCTCTCTCTCCCGCCGCCTTCTCTCCGAGCTTTCCCTCTCCCTTGTCCGCTCTTATTCCGGCTCGCTCGCTCGCTCTCGCTTGCACTCCTAATCCGGAGCGCTCCCCGCTGCTGAAATATTAATTTGGGGATTACGGCCCGCCTGCTCGCTCACCCACTCGCGGTGTAGGCTGAGCGGAGCGGGCCCGGGCGGCCCGGGCCGTCCTCCGGTACATCGTTGTGCTGGTCGGAGCGTGTTTCGTGACGGGCTGAGTCCCCTCGGCTGACTTCACCCCGTGGCGAGGCGCTGCTCAGACATACTGCCGGTGCGTGAGGGGGACAACCGCGCCCCGCCTCGCGCTCCGCCCCGCCCCGCCCCGCTCCGCCCCGCCCCGCCCCGCCCCGCCCCGCCCCGCCCCGCCCCGCCCCGCTCCGCCCCGCTCCGCCCCGCTCCGCCCCGCCCCGCCCCGCCCCACCCCGCCCCGCCCCGCCCCGCTCCGCTCCGCCCCGCCCCACCTCGCCATCCTCCGCCACTCCACGCGTCGAGTTTCTGGCCCATCGCACAGATGAGCGTAATTGGAGATGCGGTGGTGACGCGGCGTTAGCCTGTCAAACTGGCTCGTTGTCGTCTTTCTATCTCCCTCTCTGTCTCTGGACTACACGCGTGCGCGCTCACTCACTCATCCCTGTCGGCAGGGAGGCTTAGCCGCGCCCTCAAAATTGATATATATCGTGAAAGAGTTCCCGTGTCGGCCTTGGTCCCCACCACCCCGGACCGGTCGTCAATAGTACAGTGCGATGTCATGGGCCAGACTGGACGTTTATATTGAGCAGCAGAACACAAGGTGCGGGGCCGGGCCGGGCAGAGCTAGCAGTGATCGAGGAATGAGATGATGGCGCGACAAGGACAAGACAAAAAGAGTGGAAGAAGAGGGGAAAAAAATAACATGAAACACCGGCTGGACAAGCAAGAGCAGCAGCAGCCCTCCTGCCAGTGTGTGCCGGGGCGGGGTGGTGCGGGGCCGCGCCGGGCGGCGCGTGGCGTTGTCTGCTGGCGACAGGCATGGCCACTCCGAGCCCTGTCGGGGCGGGCCGAGCCGCCCGACCGGTGATTGATTTGGTCATATGGTACGCGTTGATGGATATTTGCCGGCGGCGGGGGCGTGGCGGGGCGTGGCGGAGCGTGGCGGAGCGTGGCGGAGCGGGGCGGAGCGTGGCGGGGCGTGGCGGGGCGTGGCGGGGCGTGGCGGGGCGTGGCGGAGCGTGGCGGAGCGTGGCGGAGCGTGGCGGAGCTTCGCTCGCGGCCCCGTCCTAACGCCCTTGCGTAGGGGGTGGGGGAAGTCTCCCGCTAGACACACTAAACATACTACAAAGAATAAAGCACTGGTAAAACAAATGTATAGTTCTAAACATCAAATGATGTTTAACTGCTAATGTTTAATATTTAAACTCTACATCATGTTTAGTTCAAACTATACATCAGCAGATGTTTACTTTCTAAAACACTTTGCAAGTGTTCAGTTGGCTAAACACTTGGCGCAGCGTGGTATCCCTATGCTTTTCCATGTGAAGCCTCGCCCAAGTGTATACTTCTATACATCACAAAATGTTTAAAACCTCTAAACATTTACGAAGTGTATAGGTGTTAAACATCTTGTCATGTTTAGTTCCTTGCCATACATCATGTCATGTATAGAATTGCCAACTATACACCATGATGTATATAGAAACTAAACATTTGTTTTACCAGTGAGTTTAAAGAATTATGTGCAACCGTAATATACAGTAAATTTTCTTGTATTACAAAAAGTATTTCTTTGTATTACAAAGATTTTTCTTTGTATCAAGATTTTTCGATGTATCAAGAATTTTCTTTGTACCAAGATTTTTCTTTGGATTACAAAGAAAATTTGGCTTTGTATAACGGTTGCACAGAATTCTTTGTAATACAAGGGATTTTCTTTGTAAGAAGTTTAGAGTGGAGTCCTGGGAAAGACCGCCTCAGTAAACATTTTTCGACAAGTTATTTTGAGTTATAGTTTCAAATAAAACACAATATTTGAGGGCATAATGTAGTAGAACTTGAAAAAGAAAAAATACGATTTCACGAAATCCTGGTAGACAACGGAGTCTCTATAACTAAAATAAAATATTGTGAGTGTATAATAAGACTGTAAGAAAACCGACTGGTTTTGTTTAGTTTACGATAGTCAAGATAGTGGCTAGATAATTCTAAGTTCGAATTGATAAGGCGGGTTTCAAGTAATGAATTTTCTCCGACAGTTCGGCCGACATTTAATCGACAGGAGCAGGAGAGAAGAGAGCTCTCCTGACGGCAAAAAATGGGCGGCGATGTCACGGCCGAAGGGGAACGTCAACAATAACGTTCCCTCCACCGGGCGCACGGCCGGGGCCCTAACTAATACCGCTGGTACGCCCAGGACATCGCGGGCAAGCGCACCGCGGCCGCGACGTTTTCAAGAATTCTGCTCACTAGATCGAAGTCAAACTTACCAAACCGTTTTCCGCAGGTATAAAACTACTATTTACGCATTCAGTTCGCCTTGTCAACGTTTCGATAACTTTAAAAAATGATTTAAAGTCGCGAGGTGGGCACATCAGCCGCCGGCAATGGCGGACATGCTTGGCCTGCTTTCGCGTTGTTGACACAACATGCCAACCAAATAAAATGAAAAAAATCACTGCTCTCATAACGTTACGATTGGAACTCATTCTTTGAGGCACACATTTAGTTGGCAGAACCGGGGCAAGTTTCAGTAAAACTGAAGTAGTTTTAAAGAAGGCAGTACGGTGGTCACGTGCGAATTTCAGTGGTGTTATCTCATTCTTGCGCTCGAAACTAAAGGCTGGCTTTGTTTGAACGCAGACTTTAGAGGTTTCTCTTTCGCTCCGTGTTGGCTCGCCTCGGCCTACCCCCTCCACGAAAAAATATCCCCTTCCCCTGTTCATTTTGCCTGACGAGTCGAGCATTACCATAGAAACTCGAATTTCAATTCAAATTTACAAAATTTCTGCAATACAGATTTCAACTAGACTTCAGAATCGAATGTACTAGATTACATTCTAAATGTATGTCTAATATTATCGAATTCCCTTCAGCAGATTTTTTTCTGTCGTAAGGGGCCATATGAAACAAAACACGCACGTTTTCCAGCGATTTTAGAAGGCAACTCCGTTGCCTAAAAATCAAAACTGCAGGGCACGACTTAATTTTTATGCAACAGGCATGCAGAGCATACAAAATAAAAGTGTTGCGTTCTATTCCTGCAAGTTCGGCAGTCGTTCCGTGATAACAACCGGTGGAACTTGGCGGAAAAATGTTTGCTGTGTTCTGCTGGGGCCGGCTGGCGTTGTGTGCGTATGCGCCGCGTCCCGCCGTGCTGCTTGACGCCCTCCATGTCCTCGAACAGGAGGAGAAGCAGGCGCCGCCGGGGGGCGCGTCTTGTAGCGGCCCGGCGTGGTCTCCTTTGTGAGCGCCCTGCGCCCTTCGCGGACACCTCGCCGCCCCGGCCGCCCCCCTCAGGCAAAGGTGGGCTCCTGGAGGGGTCTCCAGGGGGACTGCCACCCCGCTGCTCTAAATCTCGACAAGAGACCCCCCACCCTCCTTTTCCCTTGCCACACCACACCACCCCACCCTGCCCCGCCCCGCCCCGCCCGTCCTGCTGCGCCCCGCTCGGCTCCCCGCCCCGCCCCGCCCCGCCCCGCCCCACCCCGCCCCGCCTCGCCCCGCCCCGCCCGTCCTGCTGCGCCCCGCTCGGCTCCCCGCCCCGCCCCGCCCCGCCCCGCCCCGCCCCGCCCCGCCCCGCCCCGCCCCGCCCCACCCCGCCCCGCCTCGCCCCGCCCCGCCCGTCCTGCTGCGCCCCGCTCGGCTCCCCGCCCCGCCCCGCCCCGCCCCGCCCCGCCCCGCCCCGCCCCGCCCCGCCCCGCCCCGCCCCGCCCCGCCCCGCCCGTCCTGCTGCGCCCCGCCCCGCCCCGCCCCGCCCCGCCCCGCCCCGCCCCGCCCCGCCCCGCCCCGCCCCGCCCCGCCCCGCCCCGCCCCGCCCCGCCCCGCCCCGCCCCGCCCCGCCCCGCCCCGCCCGTCCAGCTGCGCCCCGCTCGGCTCCCCGCCGAGCCCGTCAGTCTCTGGACATATGCAGTTGACTGCGCTGATGAGGACGAAGCGAGCGGCCCGGCCCGTCACACAGAGGTCAATCCCGACTCGCTACCAACCGCTGGGGCACTCACTGTCACGTCACTCGTCACGACGATGTGACCGTCACGCGGCCGTCACGCAACGTCACGCAAACGTCAGGGCGGCGGCGCAGATCAAGCAGTAAGTCATGGGGGGTGAGAGCGGCGAATAGACCTCCTGCGAGGCAGGGCGGGGCGCGGTGCGGGGTGTGGCGGGGCGGTGCGGGGCGGGCCGAGGTCTCACGGGCGCCTGCCCGGGTCTCCTGCTTGGTGACTGAGTGCTCTTGACATGTTGCGCGACTTGGGAGGCGTTGCTCGGCGCCGTCCTGCCCTGCGGTGTGCCGCTGTGTCCTATTACCTCGCGGTGTGTGGCTCTGAGGGCTCGACCTCGAGACCTCGACAGCCTCGTGCAAGACGACGACGTGGTCGTGGCAGAAGGTTCGCGGTGGGCTTGTCTCCAGCAAAAGGCGATTCCGAACACCGTTTTATAGTGTCATCCTCTCTCTTTCTCCTTACTGCCGTGCCCGCAATGAGTGCAACAAGGAAAGAGTGACGAAACTAGTGTGCGGAATTACCGTACTGGGCCATGGGACTGAGGCCGATGTACAGGACGAGTCAAACCAGCAGGATGAAGGCCGTGGTGGCGGGTGGAGGCCACACGCGTAGCACCCCTCGTGACGAAATAAATAAACTGACCGCAAACGGGCGGGGTCCATGCAAACGTAAACAGCGGGCGGGCCACCCAGACCGGGCGGGACAGCGCATTCCTCAGGAAATGGGAAGGGCGGACCCAGGCCCGAACGAGAGAGAGAGAGAGAGAGAGAGAGAGAGAGAGAGAGAGAGAGAGAGAGAGAGAGAGAGAGAGAGAGAGAGAGAGAGAGAGAGAGTCAGAAGGGGATGGTGGCCGGACCCGACCACGCTTTGTTGGGGTAGGTTTTTGCTTGGCAGGTCGGGTCGCCCTGCTGTCCCAGTCCGCGCAGTACTTGGCATGGCCTACCTCCCCCCTTTACCCGTCTGTTTCTCCTCCCTCCTCCTCTCTCTGTCTCTGTCTCCTTTTTCTCTCCCTCCCTGTCGTTTTCTTTCCCTCTGCGATCCGAAGCGCGCCCGCGCCCCTCCGCGCCGGAACGGATAGACCAGGAAGACATTGGAATTCCGCATAGGAGAGCGCGGAGGGGAGGCGGGGGGCAGTCACATTGTCAGTCCAGCGGCGCTCGGCCCGGCGACGTGAGGCGACGTCCGTGTCCGCGTCCCGCTCCGCCCCGCCGTCTGATTCCGAAGATCGCTCTCGTATCTCCGTCCTTGTCGCACTCATGGAGACCTGCCCGCCCCGACATAGGGTGCCGCCACAGGTGCGACAAGGATGGAGGCACGAGAGCGATCTTCGGAATCGGTCGGCTTCGCAGACAGAGGCGGCCTGCAGGCAGGAGGGGCTGGGCTGGCTCAGGTTAGGTGCGCACTTCGACAGGTGGGGAGCAGGCTGCTGTGGCAGACCTCGGGCCAATAGAATAAGTAGCGCCGTGCGCAATTGAAAAGGGGGCGCGGCGAGGCGTTTTGGCAGCCCCCCGTGCCCCGCGGACACCAGTACTGAAGTCCGAGGAGGCCGCCGCCGCGTTTCCCTTATCTCCCATGCTAATTTGTACCGTTTTTGGATCCCCTTATCGGCCAGCGGCGCGGGCGATCACGTGCGGTGCTCGACAGCGCCGGGGGCGCGCGGGGCTCACACGACGGGGGATTCGGCATCGATCAGCATGTCGCGAGCGAGTCGAGTCGAGGGGGGCGCCCCCCCGCGGGCCGGGGGAACGTGACTCCCTCGCCTCTCGCCGAATATTTAATATGCTTTTTCCTTAAGTTTGAATCGCGTTAGCGCCGCGAGAGCGCGCGCCTTGTGGCTCCGTTCCGCCGCTACTGCTCCGCCTTTGCTGTGGTTTGCGATGCCAGAGACAACACGTGCTCCAATGAGGCCTGAGCGGGAGCGCTACTTCGCGCTCCGGCCGCTAGGGGGCGGCACGCTCACCGCCCGCTATGAGAAATAAACCGCTACGATGCATGCGTCCACGCACCTCGCCGCCGTCATTCGACTACAACCTACTCACTCCACATGTTGTACTGCTCACGAGCTTTTCAACGTTAATAAAATGGTTCACAGAGAGGAACAAAGACAAGACTGAGCAGGAGTGTTCCTCGCAAACGAATGTAAATAGATCAGTCATGCGAGCGCACAATTTCTCATAGCGGACAGGGAGCGTGCTGCCCCCTAGCGGCCGGAGCGCGAAGTAGCGCTCCCGCTCAGGCCTCATACTCTCGCAGTATAGCTGCTGTTGCTCTCGCACTCCCCCTCCACCCCGCCCTGCTCCCCCGGCTACGGCTCCCGGTGCACAGCGCCAGCAGCACCCGTTTTGGTGCGCATAATACCGGCGCGGTCGGCTACACGGAGCGGAATTGCAAGGTGGTTTGTGCAGTGGTGCGCCCCGCCCGCGCACCGCGCATCGCCTCCCGTTTGTCTTTTGCAGGTCTGTCCGCCGCCTGGGTTTCGGGGAACATGTACGAGTGTTTGGGTCGGCCCCAAGGGGCGCCCCACAGCTTGAGGGGGAAGACAAACCTGCATACTGTTATTACGTTTTCTCCCGAGGGGGCAACTATTTTAGGAATCATGTGTACACAAGCCTGGGAATCATCATCATAAAATTTAAGGGAAATCAATGTAAATCACTACAACAAAGCACCTGGAATCGGTTATAATTAGCCGACATTAGCGTTTGATGTCGCAAGAAACAGTAAGAAATGAAAATAAATAATATGGATAGGAATCATTGGGAATCATTCATTCCGGGAATCATGTGTTCACATCAAAGGGGTGTGGTCGCCCCCCGTTTTCTCAAAAACATGGCAAAAACGAGTCCTGCGGTTTTCCCAGGGGACTTTGCTCAGTCCCAGGGGGTATAATTTTTCAGGCAAAACTTCTTCACTGCAAAAAAAACAGCCTCTGTTACGGAGCCAGCTACGGAGACCGTACCCCCTCGAAAAATGAGGTTTCTCAATGAAAGTAAACGTATACGGTTTTCTTCCCTACTTCGTTCCGTACCTCACCGTACCTTAAGGAAGAACCAGGCTTTTCTTATGGGCAAGATGTGGGAACGAAGGGACGGAACGCCGTTACTCGTTCCGTCCGTACCGTAAATGGAAACCACCGGAAAAAAATGGCGGGAACTTTTCAGTACATCTCACCGTACCCCCTTTTCTTTTAATTAACGTGGGGTCTCAACGTGGGGTCTCATGGGATGAGGTACGGAAACCAGGAACGGAAGTGACCGTCATCCAAAATTACGGCATTTTCCGTAGTAGAGACAGTGATTTGTTTTACCGGTGTGGGAAAAGCAATTTTTTTCAAGGACATACACTGGGATTTCATCTCACCTGCGAATCCCAGGACTCGTTTCTACCGTGAAACTTGGTTCACTCAAATCTTACTGAGGGTAAGCTTGCGACATCATCCGCGTATTGCAAATTTAGACTGAAGTTGCCCTCTGGAAACTTGTGTTTTCGATGCATTACTGAACTAATCATTTCTCTTTCCAGGTGAGGCAGATCCTCATGGATAACGCAGGGATTTACTCGTCGTGGAGTGTGTAATCCGGTGAGTCGCCGAGACATAGCAGGCGGGTGCATCAGATGGGTATTGAATCATGTTCAGAAGGCTGCCTGGAGGTTTCATGTTCTGCGGTATTATAGTCGGTTTTATATTATTCTTTTTCCAAATTCCAATCCCCTGACTCTCTGCCCATTTTCCCCCTCTCCGCGATGTGAGTATTCGTCTCCTGGCTGGCGCCACTGGCGCCCTGGGCTTTCATACCGGGGATATAAATCTCCTGGTCGGCTGCCCGGGACATGTTTTTACATGGGGGTGGGGTATGGGGTATTATCCCCATGTGGCTTGTACACAGGAGGCAACGTGGATCTATCCACCTTGAAAGGATTCAGTGTTATTGGTTTCATATCACAGGATGTCAATCCATTAATGCAGTCGTAAGCTCAACCGACCCTGGCAAGGCAGGCTATTTGCGAGTAGATAAGTGCAGGGAAGTTGCTGTGCCCTGATTTAATGCTGCCATCAGTAAATCAATCGAGCAGGATCAGTCCAAATAGCTAGGGGCTTGAAATTCCCCCCGTAAATTTTGTGAAAAACCCAAGGCGTCAATATCTTTTTAGATGTACGATGCTTTTTGTAAATTATCTGTCACAAAACACTGGTAAAACAAATGTATAGTTCTAAGCATCACCTGATGTTTAATATTTAAAAACTATGTCATGCACAGTTCAAACTATAAATCAGCAGATGTACCGGATGTCCCAGAGAACACACGGCAGCCAGTTGGTATAGAAATCAAACATTTGTTTTACCAGTGAATACGTCGCACATGTTCAGACTCCAAAATCTTGCTTGTTACTCTGTCAGAAAAAAAGCACGCTAAGGTACGATCATTTACTGGTCAAGTCCTTGCCTGCTCTGGTTGTACTTTGCTAGTACGGTCTTTTGAGGTACGAAGTACAGTAATCTTAAGATAATTCTGGTGTACTTCGTACCTCAAAAGACCGTACTAGCCAAGTACACTCAGAGCAGGCAAGGACTAGACCAGAAAATTATCGTACCTTTTGTGTACTTTGGTACGATTTTTCTGACAGTGTTATTCTTTTCCAAGTCGATGCACGACGCACATAAAAAATTTTCTGTATGCGCGAAACGACAATTTCACAGTGGTTTGCGTATCTCTGCCGTTGTGGTTAGTGGCTGGCTTGGTGCGCAAGGGCAAGGCGGTACAGCGCGCCGGGGGCAGCGGCCCTACTACAAAGGGCGTGCAGAGGCCTGGCTGGGCCCTGGGCCCGACTCGCGCGCAGCCGAAGTTTGCTCGTTTCGAAATAAATTCAAACTAGGTAATAGTATTATCATGAGTCGTGCCGGCTTGCCCCAGGAATGGCGATCCCATCTGGGCCACCTGAGCGAGCCGAACAGCCATCTCGGCCATCTGAAAACATCTGAGGAGGGGAGTAAGCCAGCCAGTCCCCCCCCCCCTTTTCACCCCCCTTTTCCTGTACGAACAGCAGACTCGCTGGCCAACATTTTTCTGGGTCAGTTGGAGTGGTCTCGGCGGCGGGGGCGGGTGGCGGGGCGGACCTCGCTGACACGTGCTGGGCCTGGCAGACGGCGTTGTTTCCCTTAGTGGATGTATTTATACCCCACGCGACGGACTGTCGGCCCCTTCCGGCCCGGATCGTGACCTTTGCCCACGCTGGCCTTACGCCTCCACCACTTCCCCTCTCTAGCCGGCCGGAGGCAGTGGACACGCTGTGAAAGGGGAAAGGCACCAGAATATCAGAAGTCTTTCTTCAGTAATTTTTTAGAGAGCTTCATTCTCTCAAAGTGTAGCCTAAGTTTGCATTAAAAAGATCAATGTGAAAAACATCTTTGAAATCTCAGGAGTTCTTTTCGTGTTGTGGTTGTGAGAGAAATCTTTCATAATAAATGACACAAGCAAAACAGATATTCCTTGCTATGATGCCTTTTGTGCAAACGAGGAAAATAGGAGAGGAGGTGAAGTAGTGATGTACGTGGCAGATAAACTTCATGCGAAGATTCTTTCTTGCTCTGATGGTGTATCTCTAGAACATGTCGAATATACCTTGTTGGAAGTACAATGCAAACTTGGAAAAGTTCTTGTCATGTGTGGTATTTAGACCACCCAAAGTTAGGCCTGTTCCAAAAACCGGTACACCAGTTTAAAACCGGTGCTAAATTGGAACCGGTTGTGAAAAACAAGGTAGCCGGTGTACCGGTTTCCTCGAACTACCGGTTTTCTCCTGAAAACCGGTTTGTGCGGTAGCACCGGTTTTTCCGGTAACTGTGCACTTCCGCCCCTGGATAAGGATGAGGACGCCCTAGCCTGGTGGAAGGCGCATTCTGCATCGTTACCCCTAATTAGCTAAGTCTCTAAGAAATACTTATCGGTACCTGCAACTAGCACTCCTTCAGAGAGGCTGTTCAGTCATACCGGAGACGTGTACCAGAATACTAGGCACTGCCTTTCGGGCGAAAATGCAGAGATCTAAATATTTTTGTAAATGAATCAGGACCTGGTGCCTTTCCTGAATAAGATTATTTTGTTTATATTTTATGCTACTATGTCTCCATCCACATACCATGATTATGTTCTAATCAAACTTAGTTATAGAAATCTTTGAATTATTTAACAGAGAGCTTAATCTACCTCTTCCTATCTTTCTCTGTATACATGCACAATTTTTGACGAAATTTGAAGATTTCATACCAGTTTTAATGTAAAAAACCGGTTGTAAATAAAAAACCGGTTGTAAATAAAAAACCGGTTGTAAATTAAAAAAACGGTTTCAATTTTTAAACCGGTGTTGATAGAAAAAAAAACGGTTAATTAAAAAAAACCGGTGCGCCGAATCAAAAACCGATGTTTGCCAACACCTAAAACCGGTTCTGAAATCTCACCACCGAACAGGCCTACCCAAAGTTAGGTATATGGATACTGTTGTAAATGAGTTACAGGCTTTTCTGCCTCTCCTCTGTCCCCATGACTGATCTTCCTGTTAATTTAAATTGTCTCTCCCCAGCATTGTACATCAATTGATGAGGCAACTTGTAAACGTGCGGGGAAATGTTCTACCGCTGCCGTCGTCACTTGTAAAGTGAACCGTTATCATTCTCGTTACTGCAAGCTCTAAACCTAAATAAGAGAAACGTGACGTTGATTCCACGTGGGTGCTTGGATTTATCGAGGACGTGGATGAATCAACCACAATTCAACTATTTTATTCCCTATTACAAAATGTGATCATAGCTTTGTGTTAGCAAGAAACTGGGATGCTTGAACACAATAACTAGTGGAAAAAACTGTTTTGCGTTTGAACTTAAGACATCCCGTTGAAAAAACGTGGAATGGACGTTATTTCACCGTGGATCGCTCCACCATATTTCAATTTCATTACTATTTCACATGGTTTTTCTGTGTTGTCGATTTTCCTCCATACTTTTCAATGATTCATGAGATAAAAGACGCTTTATGATTTGTTTATCACGCTAATGGGAGTACGTGGAATCAACGAGTTTTCCTCCACCGTGGACAGATCCACCATTTTTCAACTACTTACTGATTCCCCGTTATTTCTGTGTAAAGCGACTTTCCTGTTCCTGATTTGCGGAAGAAAGGGCGATTTATAATTTATTTTCAAGTTTAACACGACTTTGTGGAAATAATGTAGAATCCACGGTACGAAATTGATGGTTCAACATTCAAAATTTAGTCTGATCTTCATTTTATGGAAATATTTGAAAACTGTCTTGTCCTAATAGAATAGTGTATGCGATTTGTCGCAATGAAAAGAATCGAATTTAAAAGTATTGAACACACAAATCGCTTAGATCAAGCGAAGGCGCAATGTGAGTTTACTCGTTTAGTAGAATGAGTTGCTGTCGCTCCATCCCCACCAGTCGCACCGCAGGCTAACGGATGTGATCTGATCCCAGGCTCAATTCCTCGTAGGGTGAGAAAACAAAATAGGAGTAAGGTTGAAAGCATCAAAACACTAGCATCACACACAAAAGCAATATCAGACAAGGAAAATTTTCATGATTTCTGACACCAATGCTAAAAAGCAAGTGAAATTTGAGCAAAGGAAAACACATTGATACCACGTTACATCCAAGTTGACAAGTGGTGGAAAAGTGTGACAAATTAAAGTGATTTCGGTCCATCCACCAAAATATATTTTTGGGAAAAGTGAGCGTTGCAATGCCAAAAAGAGACACATACGTCACGTTTTGTCACGTCAGGTCAGTAAAGCTGGACGTACGTGAGAAGCTGAAGTCCCTCCCTGGCCAGTGGCGCTCCGTCGCTCCGACTTCCCTGGGTTCCCCTTCCTCCGCGTACCCACCCCACTCCACCCCGCCCCAGCCCACTCATAGATTTATTATGCTGGTGGTTTTACAGCTCCACAGGGGTGGGATGGGCTGCGGAGAGCAGGACGGTCAGGTGGCGAGAATTTGAATGAGGTGCACCGGTCGGTACCGCAGCGGTGCGTTCTCGACTAACAACCACCCGATACGCCCCCGAGATGGGTGCGAGGGAGGAGGGGTGGGGGTGGGGGGCAGCTAGGGGCGCACGGCTGTGCGAGGGAAGGGGAGGGAGGGGGGGTGGCGGAGGGTCGGCTTTCTCGAGGAACGAACGGAACGGCCTCGGGATTGCCAATTTGGTAGCAATAAGGCGGGCGGGCATGAGCGAACACAAAGTCAGAGAGAACTAGAAAACAGAAATCCTTTCCGTCATTTTTCTGCTCTCTCTTTTTTTTTTTAAGTTCCGCTGCGTGCCGGCAGGGAGTTTCCTGCGTCCTTCGTCTAATCACCTCGCACGTCCAGTCCCGTCGCGCACGACTTCTCAAATCCTACAACCTCATGTCCCGGCTGGAGGCGCGTGGAGTAGTAGCGTGGCGTGGCGGGGTTCGGCACGGGAGGGGGTAAGGCGGCTGGTCCCTCCCCGCTCTTTCACTCTCATTGGAGCCGCCTTATGGATCAGCCTTTACGGCGTCGTAAACAGCGTCGTGGCCTGCCGGGCGCGCAGCGGGGTGGGGCGGCGCATGGTGCAGGGAGGGCCGCGGGCTCGATGCGCAGAGAGTTCCTTCCCAAGCGGTGAGGTCCCTCTCACCTCCCCAGGCCGGGGTGGTCCCTCCATACGCGGAGGAGGTCCTACCCCCACCCCGTCGGGCCTGGGATGGTCAGTCGCCCCGTGGTGGCCGCCCCAGGCCGCCTCTGGCTGCCCGCTGCCGGACGTTGGGCTCACAGGAGGGCCCCACCCTTGACCTGACCCCGCGCTGGGCTGGGCCGGGCTATCCGCTCGGTTAGGTCTTCACTACGATTGTGGGGTTTGGCTCGATACGACTCAACAGGAAGGCTGGCTTAGTCGTGCGTGGCTGCCACGGGATTGGTTATAGGGCTGTAGGAGGGTGGGGCGGGGTAGATTGGCGAGGCGCGGCGGTCGTAAAGCAACATAAAAAAAAGGAGAAACGTAGGATACTTTTGCTATGGAAGACGACGCGGTCTTTTCGGAGACGATTTCGCGAGTATTTGCGGAGAAGAGCGACTCAACGAGCGTGCTAACAGTTTGGGCGTGTACGCAGCAGTGGCCCTGTTCGGACAGGGGCGGGCGGGCGGGCGGGGCGGGGTGGGGGGCGGGCTCGGTCCGCTGAAGCCCTGCTGTGCGGAAGTTGTGGAAGGCAGGCGGTGCGGGGCAAGGCGATGCAAGGCGGAAGAGCTCGCAACATTATTTTCCGCGTGCAGTTATTGCTAGCCATAGCCCGCTTAAGTTGGAAGTAGATGGGGCCGTGTTTTGGTCCAAGTTGGAAGGATTTAGGAGCGAGCGGTGGGGTTGGGGTGCGGCTGAAGTCTCAGTCTGCGCACGCGTGCGCGCGTGTGTGTGAGTGTATGTGTCTATGTGAGTGTGTTTGTCGAAGTGAAGAAAGTTCTCACGATTCAATCGCGCTCAAGCAGGCGGTCCTGCAGTGTCCTGCAGGCGGACGAGCCCCTACCCTGCTGTTCCATCTGGAAGCAGGGGGCCCTGGGAGGCGCCCACGGTGCAGGGAGGGTGGAGCGGCCGGATCGGCCTCTTTGTAAAAGCCATTTCAAACTGGTCTGCTTGTCTGTTTCTTTAGAGGTTCTTATAGTGGCCGGCGTTCGCCAATAAAAATGACCAGAACCCTGAAAATCGTACTAATGCAATGCCACTCGGCACATCGATAGTTGGGACCAAAACGATGGTTTTGGCACGCAGGAACAAAAATTTCATCCCTTAGGAAAAAAGTTATAGAGAATAATAAGATCCAAAGCATCACCGATTATCCTATTATCAAGGTTTTCAAGAAATGGTCGTCTGCTCCTCATAGACCTCAAGAATATCTAAATCCTCTGCTAAGATGTTATAAAAACTGTCCAATTGATCGGGAAAAAATATTCCACACAGAGATTCCATATTGTTATCTAACGGACTACACAGCCAGGAAGTTAAAAATTACCTGTTATACAACATTCCCTCGAGGAAGCATTATCCTGCCAACAAATATTAAAACAGAAGACAAAATTTATGAGTATCTACGAGGCACTGGAATATGGAATAGCTTGTACATATTAGCTACTGATAGAGAAGCATAGAGATTGACTCTTTAATATTTACTCCATCAAGCGATTGATTATTACTATTATCACAATTACAATGATTACTTTGTATTCTAATCTAGGGAAAATGTATATCAAATAGATACTTAAATGCAGTAAAGATATTAACTGCTTCATTTGCATCATTAGATTGTAAGACATCATTCCAATCTTCTTTATTTAAGGCATATTTTGAACTCTTTTGAGTGTCTGTATTAATTTTTCTTTTATACCAATTGGGATTAATACCTATATCAAATGAAGCGACGATAGCATCATGATCAGAGATATGATTAGTACTTATAATACTCTTTTTAATTACTTTACTATATAAGTTAGTGTATATGTTATCAATACGAACCAGTACCAGCCTTTAGATTGACTCTAGTAAATGAGTTGAATACAAGTTTAATATCACAGTCTTTTAGAGTATCACAAAATATATTTACCCTCTTAGATGAATAAAGAGTACACACAGAATATATGGACCGACTAATACCTATTACCACTATTACACGACTATTACAGAGACATCTATTATAATTGTACTAACAATTATAGCACCTATGTAGCATAATCTTTTCAATGTATTTTAACTGATCAAATGTGCGACAAATACAGAAAATCACTTTTCTTCCAAGGCCAAACTATCACAAATATATATACATATATATATATATATATATATATATATATATATATATATATATATATATATATATATATATATATATATATATATCAACCCGACTTATTTATTTATTTATTTATTTATTTTTATTTGCCAATTGAATTTAAGATCAGTTTCACAATGTTGTCATGTCATATTACAAATATATAAATATATAGATGGATCAAAACGGAGCATTTACTTAGTAAATACCTATACACTAGACATTATTAGAAAGTGAAATAAGTAAGATAGAGACAAATCAAAGTGACAACTTACAAATCTGCACATATAGAAATCATTTCAGGGAAACGATAGGCAAATACACAAGTGTAATTCGCCTCTCGACTCGAGCTGCCCGCCGCAGGCGAAGTCGTTCACAGGAACGTACACTGTAAAAGAAAATCACGGTCACCCATACGGAAATATACCGTTAATTTAGATTACGGTGTCTCCGTACATTCGGTTCCGTACCCTCTTTCCATAAGAGCCCATGTAAAAAAAATGTGGGTACGGTGCCAAGGTACGGAAAAGTTCCCGCTAATTTTATGTCCGGCGGTTTCCGTTTTGGGTACGGACTGATAACGGCGTTCCGTACCCCTTTCCCTATGCTAGCCCATGTAAAAATGGTAGGTACGGTGGCCAGGTACGGTAAATTTCCGTTATCCCTTTCCGAAAAATGGGGTACGGAACGCCGTGACAAGCTCCGTATCCAAGACTGATTTTTTACAGTGTACCCAGTCACGGTCCGGAACGGCCCCCGGCCCGGACCCGGCCAGCCCGGATCCGAAAGGAGGTCGCGACACATGTCTGGGAGGTTCGCGCTGTTCGGAAGGCGGTGCATGCAGTGGAGTGTTCCCTGCGCCCCCTCCTCTCACCCCAATAAAGAGCTCGTCCACCCCCTCTCCTCCTTCTCCCACTCCCTTTCACCTCCCCTTCCCCTCCCCTTCCCCTCCTCCGAGCCCGGTCATGATGTCGTTTGCGCTTTTACGAGTTGGTGAACAACACGGACTGGCAGTGCTCGCCCCACAACCATCCCCTCCCCGGGCGCCCCCTCCCCGATCGTTGCACTGGTTTTAGGGGTATTTGGCGCCGATCCTCTGACCTTGCCGCGCGTATCTCCTCGTATACCGCTCTGCGTCACCGCTCTGGACTTCACTGCAGCAGTCGCCTTCAAGTAGGTTAGTTTGCTGCCTCTCGGATCGTGTTGACGACCTGGCTCTCGGGCTACTTTGGTCTCCCCTGATTATTCACGTAACGGAGTTGCCTTCTAAAATCGTTAGAAAACGTGCATGTTTTGTTTCATATTTCCCTTTACCGCAGAAAGTGAGTTGACGAATGGAATTTGATAATATGTAGCATACACATTCAATTTAATCTTGCACATTCGATTCTGATCTGTTTTGTAGAAATTTTGTAAATTTGAATTAAAAGTCAGGTTTTTATGGTAATGTTCGACTCGTCAGGCAAGATGAACAAGAGAAGGTGATTATTTTTTCGTGGAGGGGGTAGGCCGAGCCGAGTCAAACTGGAGCGAAAGAGAAACCTTACGGGGATTAGTGATCTTTTTCATTTTCTCCAACTCCAAGTTGGCGTATTGCGCGTGTAAACAACGCCTCAACTCCTCGCTCTCCCGACAGAGCGCACCCCGTCAAAGCACAGCGGCGTCGGGCGTTCGTGCCCACCGGTCCCGAGCGTACCAGCGGTGTGAAGTGGGATCGTGGTGGATCGCAGTTCTTCTTTTCTACCGCCATTGGTTGGTAATGTTGTCAGAGGTCTAACTTGCAATTTACAGGTAAAATACGGTGGTGCACCTGGGCCCGGTAAAATTGCTACTTTGGACAAAATTCGAATGATCTACTTTTCACAACTCATGTCATCATTTGCGCTCTCAGCAGTTGCGTTTTTCTGAATTTCACGCGACCCGCTGCTCTTTCTATTTCCTCCCCCCTCACCTTTAAACTGTGCCTCACACCAAAAAGTGGAAGCCGGTGGTCCAAAAGGTGTGGGACGGTTGGCCCTTCACCAAAAAGTGCACAAGTCGCTCACAAAGGTTTACAGATCGTCTTCGGAAATAAATTAATTGCATTTTCTGAGAGACTACTAAACTGTTTGAGCTACAAAGCTCAAATTTGACATGTGACCCGCTGTACTAGTGACCCTGATCAAACCCTGAGATAAAACAAATTCACTAACATCACCCGACCGGCTAGAAATTTTTCAGTCAATTTATTCGTAAACCATCCACCGAAGTATTTTGTGAAACAAAAACATTAACGAACGTCGTGACTACCAGGATTTCATGAAATCGTGTTTTTTCCCCTCTGTGATGCTCTGGTTTTGTTTTTTCAAATGCCTCCGCATAGGCCCATCTATATCAGCCTATCCCTGCCCACCCGTTCTCTCGCACTCTTGACGGGCTTCAGACTGCTGGTCAGGACGCTTGCCGCCCGGTCAGGAGCTACAAATCATGTGCGCTCGGATGCGTGTAGCTGGAGGTACTCCGTCTGCCGTCTGCCCTGCCCCGGCCCTGCCCCGGCCCTGCCCGGCTCACCGATAGCCTGCTAGCATTTGTCCGAGCCTGTCGATTATATCCATCTCCCAATCTTCCCCTTTCGTTTCCTCTCCTCATTCTCTTCTTCGTCTTCCTCCTCCCTCGTCACTCTCGGCTCGGTGGATGCCGCAGAAGAAAGGAGGGCAGTCAGCATGACGCACGTCATGTCGAAGTAATGTTGTTTCCGCCGTCTCGCAGTAAAACGAATAATCTGACAAACCTGAATGGAATAATTGAGACGCGCGGGGGAGGGGCGTGCCAAGGCCCAAGCCCGGTGGGTGTGGAGGAAGGAGCGGGAATTTGCATCTGAAATTGCCTGTCTCAAACTCCTTTCAATTACGTGAACTTTGTTTACCTAACGTCGTTACACACACAAACGTATGGCAGCGGCGACGTGGTTAATTGAATGAGCTCCTAAGCCGCGCTGCTGCCGTTCCGTGGGCGGCGCGCCGCGGCGCGGGGTGGAGCGCGTGGACGCCTGTCTGTCTCGGCCTCGGCGCCCCACCCCGCCCCGCCCCGCCCCGCCCCGCCTCGCCCCGCCCCGCCCCGCCCCGCCCCGCCCCGCCCCGCCCCGCCCCGCCCCGCCCCGCCTCGCCCCGCCCCGCCCCGCCCCGCCCCGCCCCGCCCCGCCCCGCCCCGCCCCGCCCCGCCGCGCCCCGCCCCGCCCCGCCCCGCCCCGCCCCGCCCCGCCCCGCCGCGCCGCGCCGCGCCGGGGAAACGCAAGTGCCCCTTCGGAATGCGCGTTTAATTTTTCGCACAATTTGTTTGCTAACGAGGCCCTGATGGTCCCGAAGCCACCGCGGGCAGCTGTCGCGAGGCGGGGCGGGGAGAAACGGCTCGGGTTTGGAGTGTGGTGGGGCTGGGCGGGCGGGGCGGGGCAGGGCAGGGCCGGACACGGCGGGGCGGGGCGCGCTGAGTGGGGCGGGGCCGCAGCTGTACCCTCCGCCGCAGCTGCGGCCGCATCGCGACAGCTGTGCGCGCCCAAATTGAAATGGGCATGCAATGGAAAAGGCTATTGCGGACAGGTTGGCATGTCTCCAGGACATATCAGCCGCTCGCCCCCAGGGCCAGGCCAGGGGGCAGGGCGGGGCGGGGCGATGTGGGGCGGGGCCCACCCTTTCCTGTCTCGACCTCCATCCGCCCAGGCCCAACCACGCTCTCCCCTTACTTTTACTCAAACATTCATCAGCGGAGAGTACCCAAAGGGAAGGGACGAAAAAGCATCAGGGTCACGTGGGTCAGGGCGTGGCGTGGCGTGGCGTGGCTTGTGTCGCGCTGGCGTTGCGGTGCGACCGAGCGGTATAGAAGCGAGCGGGTCTGCGCGACGTGATTGAAAACGGGGACTTAAAGAATCATGTCATGAAACTCATCGTGCGTCGGTGGTGTTTCCTCAAACGGGCGAGCAGGCGGGACGGAGCGACAGGCTCTGCGCCGCTCTACATGCTGAGCATTTCATTGCGCTCCTCCACTCTCATTTTTCTGGTATGTTGGTATGGTTATTGTTCTCTCTGCTCGCGAGCGCCCCGCACTGCTCCTGGGCTGGGTCCTGTGGGCAAGTCTATGGAAGGTGCGGCTCCGACGGTGTGCCCTGCTTATGAACTTAAATGGTGTCTCAACCCACAGATTTCCCTCCCAACGGATGCTGTAGTAACATAATTTTATCTCCCCAACAAAATTGTTATGTTTTTTTTTGTGGGGGTGGGGGTGGGGGTGGGGTTATATTGTTGTGAGATAACCAAATCTCTTTTTGTTTTCGAGTGACATCTGCAGTGAGAAAGAGTCCAGAGGAAGGGGATGCTAGTAATGGGGTTGATGGGGTTGTGGAGGTGGAGGGGGTGGAGGAGGGTACGGATTGGGTGTGGGATTAGTTCATGTTGAACGGAGCGAGAGGGGATATAGAGTGCGTTGGCAGGTAACGAGCAGTGGAAGAGGGTGACCATGTGAGTGAGGGTTGGCGATTTCAGAAGTGTGCTGGGGAGCGGCTGAGAGGGGAAGAGAGGGGAAGAGGTCAAGATGTTCAGATTTAAAAAAATATATATATCTGCAGCTCTGTAGTTGTGTAAGTTTCATTTGCTCTTCTAGCTCTCTTCTGTAATTAGAAAACTTTTTATCAAGGAAGGGTTCTAGGTGAGCTACCCTAGGTTGTTACAACGTAAGATAATAAGGAGTGGAGGAGAGCATGTTATGTTAATACAGTTTTGTCATCCGCAATTTATTATTTTGATTAAAAAAATTGCTCTGCATTTACTAATTTGCTTTCAAGTTCTATATGCCTGGGCCATTTTAGTTAGTCATCAACAAAGAATCCACGAAATTTAGTACTAGAAGTAA
Source organism: Frankliniella fusca (assembly GCA_029379305.1). NCBI lineage: Eukaryota > Metazoa > Arthropoda > Insecta > Thysanoptera > Thripidae > Frankliniella > Frankliniella fusca. The sequence continues at coordinate 742,924 of JAHWGI010000322.1, read as the reverse complement.
AATCAATAAAAAATGAACTATTGCTACAGTATGGACTTCAGTACGAAAGTTTTGTTCTGAATTGTACGTGACTTGTTTTTGATTCATTAAATATGAGTTGGCTAGAACTACACACCCTTGTCATTTCTTCACCTGATTTTTGATAGTTTTCTTCTAATTCTGATAAAGTATTGGCTCAGACATCCACTTCAGTGTCATCAGCAAAGTTTCAAAAATTATATATATATATATATATATATATATATATATATATATATATATATATATATATATATATATATATATATATATATATATATTCAACTAGATAATGTATTAATATTATAAAAAGAAGTGGCCCAAGGACAGATCCTTGTGGCACTCCACATGTTAAAGGCTTCGGATGAGAAACAGGTAGTATATTGTAATTGACCATTTTGCTTTGTAACGCAAAAAGTACTACTAATGTAGTTCTTGATTTTATTAATCACATATACCGGGTGTCCCAGAGAACACACGGCAGTGTGGCGGGTCTGCCTACCCACTCCGGCCGTAAGGCGCCATAGCCCCTGCCGCTCTGGCGAGTATGCAATCCCGGAACACTGCCGTGTGTTCTCTGGGACACCCAGTACAAATGCTTTAATGAGAAACTACGTGTTAAGGGAGTATTCTTTGATATGACAAAAGCTTTTGTCATGGTTACCCACGACATGTTATTAGAAAAGATAGGAGCTTCTCTAATACAATGTTGTAGACAACCATGTCAAAAGCTTTTCATATATCAAAGAATACCCCCTTACTACATAGTTTCTCATCAAATCATTTGTGTATGTGGTGGATAAAATCAAGAACTGCATCAGTTGTTTACTTTTTGCTTCAAAAAGCAAGAGAGGGAGAGAGAGAGAGAGAGAGAGAGAGAGAGAGAGAGAGAGAGAGAGAGAGAGAGAGAGAGAGAGAGAGAGAGAGAGAGAGAGAATATTTGGGGGGGGGGGGGATGAGGAAGACAATGCCGTGTCGCGGCCAATGTACACGATCAGAAATCGATGTTCGATAATAAGGGTCGGTCGGATGTCGACCATGCGTCCAACGCCCCTTCCCGCCTTCCTCCATCCCCCTTACACTGTTCTTGATTCCCTTTTCCCTCTCGCTCGCTTTCTCTACAGAGCCCTTCCCTTCTATCGCCCCTGCATCGTGTGTGCGAGCGAGTGTGATAGGATTGAGAGACACCAGACTCAGACGGAAAATTGCAGCCATGCGGGTGCGGGGCGCGACACAGTGAGGCGGGCGGGGAGGGGGGCGGGGGCAGTATCGCCTGGCTGGGCACACGGCTCGCACGCAGCACCCCCCCTCCCCCCCCCGCACCGATTCGATTAGGTATTAATACACGCCTCTGTGACTACGAGCACATGTCTCACGCGAGCTCTGAGGGCCAGGCCGCGCCGGCCGGGGCGGGGCGGGGCGGGGTTGGGCGCGGCGCTTGCTGTCGGCTGGGAGCGCGTCTGATACCCGAAGACGTCCTCGCCGACACCGAGCTGTTACCAGCTGTACACCCGCCTGGTGTCAGTCTCCTCCCGTAATTTTGGCCGTGGATCGGAAGAAGAAAGGATGAGTCAAAAATTCATCCTTTTCGGGAAATCGAAGGAAAGAAAAAAAAATGTAAAAAGCTTTCTATAAATGTTATATCGATGGTGGAATTGCTTCTGTCTGGAAAATCGGTACTCGAATTTTGGAGGCCTTTAATTTTAAGCTCCCTCATTGAGACGAACGGCTTTCCTCGTGTTACTAGCTTCCCATACGCAGACAAGGCAGCTCGAAACACGTCAAACACGTTAAATTTTTACAAGTGTTGGTGTGTTGGACTGAAAATTTGTTCACCTGGCGACCCTCTAAAAATGCGTTTTATGAGGTGTTGATCACTTCTAGATATTCGCCTGAGACAAATCTTTCTAGTTCCTAAGAGCCTTCGTCGAAATTTTTTAAGTCGAGGAAGCCTAGAGGGCATCATAAACCAATGCGGACGGGTAGCGTATGTTACTTTGGTCCTTTACCTACCATTTGGCGTTGAGAACGGTCAATTCTAAGTTTGTGGGCATAGAAGCCCCAATGTTTGGGCATTTCTCTGCAAATGGTGAGAGTTGGTGGATGCCGTTTGAAAGAATCCCCCTATCGTAAAACCCCTGCCAGATGCGGATTCAGCGTCACATTTTACGTCAGGAACAACTGTCCTTTTCACCAAATTCCACCAGGATCAAAAGTTATAGTGACTTTTTTATTTTACCTCAAAACAAGTAAAATGTGAGACTCGATTTTTCTGTAATTTACTGTGTCTAGTAGGGTTTTCCGATCGGGCTAAATTTTGGATATGTTTCTTAGGACTATGATAGGAACCGATAAAAATATAATGAGCGAATAGAGAATAGAGAGTACGATTCGCGACAAAAATATAGCACCCAGTAAAGCGTGTTCTTGATTTTGCAGTGTTCTTGGTTTACACGAGAACGTTTGTTCTGAGAAAATTATAGTTGTAACTGATACAATCACACTAGTTACAAGCACACAGTTATCGAGTAAACCAAACACTGCAAAGTCAAGGACGCACTTTTTACATTTTCTTATGACATACCATACGGCTGATTCACTCTTCGCCCCATTGTGCTACGTCAAACACATGGACAGCTCCTCCATCCTGAACAGCATTTCCATCGGAGCCGGGGAAAAGCTCTAAGAACTGGATGGAAGAATCTACAGTTCACCCTGGTCTGATCAAACTAAAGGTCTTTCTTGCGCACCGCAGAAACGTACAGAAACGACAGTGTGACTGCAGTCGTTCTTTAGGTTTGGACGAAATTGAGGTGGTTCTCTATTCTAGTTGTTAAACTGAGTTGACGAGTAAAACGGAGGGGAAAACTATAACCTTTTTATAATCATTGATTACTCAGGAAACGCAAGTGTGTACTTGAATGCAGTATTTCCTGCATACCTACATGTATTCAGGAAATAATGTGTACTTAGTCAAGTATGCAGGAAATAATGTGTACCTGGTCAGGTATGCAGGAAATCCTGTGTACTTGACCAGGTACACACTAAATCTCCCCAATAAATGTATGGAGGTTTTCGTGTGTACCTGGTCAAGTACACAGGAGTTCCTGCATACCTGACCAGGTACACATTTTTTCCTGCATACTTGGCTAAGTACACATTACCCAGCCGAAAATTCCGGTTACGATTACGATTACGGTTTCGGTTACGATTACGGTTTCGGTTACGATTACGTTCGTAAATTGGGACAATTTCCGGTTACGATTACGGTTACCGTTCCGGTTACGATTACGCTTACGAATGCGGTTACAGTTCCGGTTACGATTACGGGTCGATTACGGTTAATGTTACTACGTTACGGTTACGACGTCGTAAGTCCGTGAAAGGGCGGCTACCAAGAGCCGTTGTAAGGTCCCCCGCGTAAACTTCACGCGCTGAGCACGATAAAGCTGTTTTTATTGCTCAATTTTTAACCGTTTTCGTGATAATCCTATGGTGAAAAAGGTGTTTTTTGGTTTATTTTACAAATCGGTACAGTATGTGATACACCAGCACCACACTCGGCCGTTTTGCCGTGCGACACTTAGTTCAGGCGTTAGGCCGCCTGAAAGTTTGGGCTAGCCCGGTTACGGTCGTTATCGTAAACGTCCCTCGTAACCGTAACAGTTAACCGTAACCAGACTATACGGTAACGGTCGTAACCGTGAACGCTACTCGTAACCGTAAGAGTTAACCGTAACCGAACAACGGTGGCGGCCATACTCGTAGTTTTTAGACGTAACCGGCGAAATTTACGGCCGTAATCGGAAATTCTAGCCGTAACCCTAACCGGAATTTTCGGCTGGGTATTTCCTGAATACATGTAGGTATGCAGGAAATACTGCATTCAAGTACACACTTGCGTTTCCAGAGTATCATTTCAGAATCATTGACAATCATTTCATAATCATAATCAGATTATCCAGCAGGTGATAATGTAATCAGGATAATCAATAATAATCACGGATAATCTGTCAAAATCACGAAAATTATTTATCATAGGCAACAATCATCAATAATAATCAGCAATAATCATTGATTTTCAGCAACAATCGCTGATAATTAGCAATAATCATTGATAATCAGTGTTAATATTGTGATCACAAATCCTAGTAATCACCAGTATAATACTTGTACAGAAGTTTTCGAAGTGGTAGTCCTCTGTAGGTACAAAAGTGCGCTCAACATTCAGAAATCGCAAGGCTTAGAAACCCACTCTTTATACTTGTCTCTATTTTCGATTTTAAGGTTGTAGATAGTATAGGTTGTAGAAAGTATAAGTTGTAGAAAAGATGGGTTGAAGAGAAAGGAGGTTGAACAAACAGCACTTGGAGCGCCGGTAGAGCCAGGTTGTAGAAATGCGGGTTGTAGAAAATGCGTGAACCCCTATTTTTGGAGGCAAGCGATTAAGTCGTGCTCTCAGGGAACACCCAGGCTTTACAGTGTAGTCATTTCTCCCCATCTCTCGCTTCTCTGCCCCATTCTCTTGTTCCTCCAGCGGCGTCCACCGGCTGTCCTGCGAGTTCTGGCTCGACCCACATACTTGACTTGACAACTCTCCGGAACGCCCGGGCAGGGCAGGGCCGGGCCGGCCGGCAAGTTGTGCGGCGGAGAGGAGACCGAGTGGCGGCGCTGCGGAGATAACAACAACACAAGTAGTAGTACAGGGCCTGCAGCACCGTGCGCGGGGGGTGGAGGGGGCACCGCGCGGTACCTGCAGGAGTCGGAACAGGAAGAGAGCAAAGGGGTCGTCTCTTTTCGCTACAGAGATTCGTCGATTTCGTCTGGGACCATGTCAGCGGAATGGGGCGGGTCTCGGCGCGGGGCTGCAGGTGGTAGCACGCCGAGGGGACGGCAGCGGGGGCGGCAGCGGGGGGCGGCAGCGGGGGGCGGCAGCGGGGGCGGCAGCGGGGGCGGCAGCGGGGGGCGGCAGCGGGGGGCGGCAGCGGGGGCGGCAGCGGGGGCGGCAGCGGGGGCGGCAGCGGGGGGTGGCACGCCGAGGTGACGGCAGCGGGGGCGGCAGCGGGGGCGGCAGCGGGGGCGGCAGCGGGGGCGGCAGCGGGGGGCGGCAGCGGGGGGCGGCAGCGGGGGGCGGCAGCGGGGGGGCGGCAGCGGGGGCGGCAGCGGGGGCGGCAGCGGGGGCGGCAGCGGGGGCGGCAGCGGGGGGGTGGCACGCCGAGGTGACGGCAGCGGGGGCGGCAGCGGGGGCGGCAGCGGGGGCGGCAGCGGGGGCGGCAGCGGGGGTGGCAGCGGGGGCGGCAGCGGGGGGCGGCAGCGGGGGGCAGCAGCGGGGGGCGGCAGCGGGGGCGGCAGCGGGGGCGGCAGCGGGGGCGGCAGCGGGGGTGGCACGCCGAGGTGACGGCAGCGGGGGCGGCAGCGGGGGCGGCAGTGGGGGCGGCAGCGGGGGTGGCAGCGGGGGCGGCAGCGGGGGTGGCAGCGGGGGCGGCAGCGGGGGGCGGCAGCAGGGGCGGCAGCGGGGGTGGCAGCGGGGGTGGCACGCCGAGGTGACGGCAGCGCGGGCGGCAGCGGGGGCGGCAGTGGGGGCGGGGGAAGAGGAATGGGCTGCATCAGGGGCGGCAGGATGGGCGGTAGCAAAACGGCAGCAGGGGCGGCAGTGGCGGTCGCATAGCGCGGGCGACGGCAGCGGGTACGGCGGCGGGGGCGGTAAGCGCGTTTGGTGATCGTCCCATCTCCACCGTTGCTGCCGCCAGCAGCCCCGTCGAGTCCCGCCTCGTGCTCCCCGCCAGGTGCGCCCAGCCGGTCCAAACGTCCTCCCTCGCCTTCGAGGACAGGTGTGTTTGGCACACGGCTCCGATTCTTTCGCCGGGAAGGGAAACAGGAAGGTCCACATGGCTCCGGGCATGCAGCAGGGTTGAGGCGGGCTGGGGTGCTGCGAGGCGGACCGGGCTCGGGAGGGTTGGGGTGAGGTTGGCGCTGCCTGCTTCCATTTTCGTGTCGCTGGAGCTGGCGGGGCCTAAAGCCTTCCTTGCATTCCGCCGGGCTGGGCCGCAATCTGGCCTCGTGGCTTGGCGGAGCGGAGCGGGTCGGGCGCGTGTGTGTTTCTATGGGAAAGGACGGAGAGAAATATCTACCCCCCCCACCCCCACCACCCCCACCACTCCTCTTGGCCCGGCACTGCCCCACCCGGCCCCGCGCTCCCCGCGAGCTGTGCTGCACAGTGCACGCCCAATCGCCGCGCGAACTAATGTCTTTCATTATTGTGGAGAGCTTTCCTCTCGCTGTGTTCATCCCCTACTCATCTACTCTTCCTGTCGCATGTCCGGAAGTCGATCGCTCAGCCAGGAACAAAACGATCGAGGCTATTCATTGATTTTTTTCCCGCTACTGTTGCCCTATTTTTCCTTTGACCCTCAGTCGATCGTGTTTTACACGCTGCTGCATTGCAGACTCGGTGTAAACGGTGCTCCTGCGTTTCTGCAGCGGTCTCGAAATACAATAATACAGCGGTATCGGCTTCAGATTAACCCACACCGACCTGCCGCCAGCACTCCAACCCTGCTGGCCGCACCCCCTGCCATCCCGTCAAGCCACTCCAGCGAGTGATGCGGCCAATAATGGTGCTTGCGGAGCAGTCAAATATCATCCAGACCCCGACCAACCCTCTCCACCTCTCTACAGACCACGGTTTTATGGTTTCAACAAGGGTTTCAATTGCTTGCCAAAGTAGGCCCGTCTCACGCTCACCTGCCTCCATAGGCACACCCAGAACTCAGCGCGAGGAAATGACGGTCCGTCCATCCATTCCTGTGTCTGTCTGTCAGCTTGCCTGCCTATCTTACGTCTGCGTGGGAAGTCTCGCGTACTGTCTGGGACCACTGCTGTTGCTGTAAACATATCAATAATGTCTGATGGCGATTTTATTCTGATTTGGCAAAGTGGGTCAATTCTAGCTGGGGCATGGCAGGGCACCCTCCCCACCATAACTCCAAGTGGTTCCATCGGGCTGCGGAGTGCCTGTGGCCAGTGGCGCACAAACAATGGTAGGTTATATCCGGAAACGGCGTTAAGAATAGTAGTCAACCGTACCATTTCGCACCTTACTGGGAGCGAAACCACAAGTCATTTGGCACAAACATCGATGAAAATGTAATTCTATACCACAGAATCGGACTGTCTGAAATTGTACTCTGCAAATCTAAGTGTGTAGTAGTTTGCCACTTTAAACTGCAAAACTAAAGTTCTGTAGTTATAAGTGCAGAACTCTTTACTTCTGCACTTGAAAGTGTAGAACTCTTTAGTTCTTCACTAAAAACTGGATGGAGAGTTCTGCAGTTGCAAGTGCAGAACTAAAGAGCTCTGCACTGATAACTGTACAACAGAAAAGTTCTGCACTGTGAACTGCAGAACTTTAGTTTTGCAGTTTAGAGTGGCAAACACCTACACACAAAGATTTACAGAATAGCCCTTTCAAAAATCGTCCCGTACAAGAAAACGGTTTGACTTCAAAAAAATACGATTTCACGAAATCCTGGTAGACAACGGAGTTTTTATTACTATGGTAAAATTATTGTGAGTGTATAATAAGACTGTAAGAAAACGCAGTAGTTTTGTTTAGTTTACGATAGTCAAGATAGTGACTAAATAATTATAAGTTCGATTTGATAAGGCGGGTTTCAAGCAATGAATACTCTCCGGCAGTTAGGCCGTCATCTAAACGCCAGGTGAAAGAGAGAAAAGAAGCTCTCCTTCTGACGGCAAAAAATGGGCGGCGAGGTCACGGCCGGAGCGGAACGTCAACAATACCGTCCCCTCCACCGGGCGCACTGAGGGGCGAACCGGGGCCCTAACTAATACGGCTGATACGCCCAGGACATCGCGGGCAAGCGCGCCGCGGCCACCTGAACGAAATGTTAGGCAGCCGAAATTAATGTGAAAATAGCAGTTCCAGACCTGCGGAAATCGTTTTGCAAAGTTTCATGGAGATTCAAAACGTAGGAACACAAGTGATTTACGAAAATGATACACGTAAATGTACACCATTTCAAGAATTCTGCTCACCAGATTGAAGTCAAACTTACCAAACCGTTTTCTGCAGGTATTAAACTTCTATTTACGCATTCAGTTCGCCTTGTCAACGTTTCGATAACTTTATACGATGATTTAAAGTCGCGAGGTGGGAGTCTAAGCCCCGGCCGAGGCGGCCATGGTTGAAAGAAGGCCGGCGACACGGCGCACGCGCGTCCACCTCAAACAAACCTTGTTTACACAACATGCCAATAGAGATAGGAAAATTACGCGTTTCAAGTTGCCCGATTATGCTCTAAAAATGCGAGTATTTATGCTCTAAATATGCTCTTTAAACGGGTCGATTATGCTTCGATTATGCTTCGTTTTGGACGATTTTATGCGATTTTATGCTTTTTGGTCGTAAAATCAGCAAATTTGCTAAAAACCAGGGTTTAGGTTTAAAATTCGTTTAAAAAATAAAATAGATTAAATAGATTGAACAGTTTAATTAAAAAACAAAAAATAAAATGGCACAGAACATTGGACTACGCGGTGACCGCCGATTGGCGCCAAAATTCAAAATCGAGTCGTTGTTTGGCGTTTCAAGGCCAAAAACAGCCTAAAATAGCTATTCCGTGAAAATGAAAACGCGCCGCGGCCGATTTTGGGCCCAATTATGCTCTAATTATGCGATTATGCATTATGCTGCTTTTTGCGACCAATTATGCTTTTTTATGCTCTATATTTGTCATCTAGGGGGGGTGCAAGGGTACCAAATATCTTGTCCCCGTTGTAATCGGACAACTTTTATTAAATTACGCGATTATGCTCAAGCATAATCTTCCTATCTCTACATGCCAACCTCGAAAACATGGAAAGGATCACTAATCCCCCTACGTTACGATTTGAAATTATTATCTTAGGTTGGCAGAAGTGCGCCGCAGTCGACTGTTTGTTAGCAGATGATACCGAAGGTAGCATCTGCTTTTACTCTCGATCTCGCAAAGTAAAACATGGAGACCCCTTCCCTCCTATACCAAGGGCTATAGGGAAGTAAAGGGAAGGGTCTCGTTCTGTCGTCGTTCCGCCGTTCCGCCGTTCCGCCGTTCGCCTATTCGACTGACGTGTCACTGACGTGTCACTGACGTGTCACTGACGTGTCACTGACGTGTCACTGACGTGTCACTGACGTGTCACTGACGTGTCACTGACGTGTCACTGACGTGTCACTGACGTGTCACTGACGTGTCACTGACGTGTCACTGACGTGTCACTGACGTGTCACTGACGTGTCACTGACGTGTCACTGACGTGTCACTGACGTGTCACTGACGTGTCACTGACGTGTCACTGACGTGTCACTGACGTGTCACTGACGTGTCACTGACGTGTCACTGACGTGTCACTGACGTGTCACTGACGTGTCACTGACGTGTCACTGACGTGTCACTGACGTGTCACTGACGTGTCACTGACGTGTCACTGACGTGTCACTGACGTACATAATAGTACTCAAACGAGCAATATCAGTTCTAGCAGAGTATTATTTTACACTTTTACTAAGTCTTTATCATCTGCTATCACGTTAGCGTTAGCGATAACGTTTTTTCGGTAAAAATGAAGTAGGTTTCGAAAGGGCGGTATGGTGGTCACGTGCGAATTTCAGTGGTGTCATCTCTTTCTTGGGCGTTTCACTGAAGCAGAGCTTTGTTTGAACGCAGACTTTAGAGGTTTCTCTTTCGCTCCGTGTTGGCTCGACTGCGCCTAGCCCCACCACGAAAAACTATCCCCTTCTCCAGGTGATTTCAGCTGACAAGTCGAGCATTACCATAGCAACTGAAATTTCAATTCAAATTTACAGAAAATCTGTAGTTAAAATTTCTATTAAACTTTCAGGTTGAGTATACAAATTTACATACTATAACTGTAGGTAATATTATAAAAATCGTTGGAGCGGATGTTTTCCTCCCGTAAGGGGCCATATAAAACAATTGACAGACGTTTCAAAGCGATTTTAGAAGGCAACTCCGTTGCCTAAAAAGAGTTTCTTACTTAGTTTTGATGCCGAGAGTCCACACATTCAAGCCTACCCACAAACCAACCTCACCTAGATGATCTTTCGAGTTCCGGGGAGCTTATTTTCAAACACAATGTTTCTCGATTTGTTATTTTGAAAAAGAAAAAAAAAAAAAAAACTTTAAAAGTAAGAGCAACTGTTTAGTTCTATACATCAAATGTTCGAAAAATATACACCTTCTAGTGTATAGTTGTACCAACTGCACCTCAATTGACGTTTAAAAAGTTCAACTGTAAGTACACCAGCTGGTGTATAGTTTTTAAAACGTTTTGGAACAAGACACCAATGATATGTACGAACTAAACATTTTATTTACCAGTGTTCCCAGCCCTCTGGGAGGTAGGAAACTAGAGGTAATTCGATCGACTTTATGAGCGATGGTACCCTAAGTGTCGGCTTTACATTGCTGTGTTCAGATTTTCAAGATCTCCAGAGTAAGCCGATATACTCTGATTTTAGTATTACACTGTTGGAAAAAGTTGTTGCCGTCTGCTTTACGGGAATCCTGTTTCTGAACAATTGTTCTTTTATGAGCTAGAAACTTACTACGTACGGATTATTTCAGCAGCACTCTCAAAGAGCAGTGCTGGTGCTTTACAGGAAATACGCTGTTAATTTTGCTAATAGCCCTTACTGTTCGAACGAAATCCAACAATTTTTAATACTATACAGAAGAGAGATAAAAGTGCAAAAAAAAGTCAATACATTTCGACGAAAAAATTGATTCTGAGATTTTTCCCATCCTTGTAAATTTACAGTTTTTCCTGTTTTAAAACCGGATTTGCTGCTAACAAACTCAACAATACTTTTTTCTGTTAATTCCCACAAAAGTTTTAACAGTGTACTATGCACATTGTCCGAAGTTAGGGCACAAGTCCGGAATTCGGGTATCTGACAGCACATTTCAGAGATTAATGCGTATACACGAGAGGAGGAGAAAGAGAAAGTAAAAAAATACGATTTCAGGAAATCCTGGTAGGCACGAAGTTAATTAATGTTTTTGTTTCACTAAATTCCTCGGTATAAGATGGTTTATATAGAAATTTACTTAAAAAATTCTAGCCTTATGGGTCATGTTACTGAATTTCTTTTATCTCAGGGTCACATGCCAAATTCCAGCTTTCTAGCTGAAACGATTTAGAAGTTAGTCTCTCAGTAAAAATCGTCCGATCAGCTTGATTTTTGATCTGTAGGCTCGTTGTGCAGTGGGCATTCGAACACTGCTTTCACATTTTTATTCTAAAATGTCGTTCGAAATTTTATTTTTTGAACTACTGTGCATGAGTAGAATCAACAAGTCCCCGGCCCCGCCGGTCCTCATCCCCTGCGCGCCGCGCCGAGGGCTCGAGCAGCCTCAACAATGGCGACTCGGCTCGGCTCCCCTTTCCACGCTGTTTTCCCGAGACAAGTCGAGTATTACCATAGAAACAACGATTTTAGATCGAAATTTCTCAAAATTGGCCACCAACTTTGGGCTGGCAATTCAGCAGTGAACTAAGGAGATTGAGTTCTACCTCTCTGCCAAGTCTTATCAAAATCCTATAGAAAAATCTGGATTTAGGTAAGGGGCCGTGCTAATAAAAATCGGATCCTGAGACAAAACCATAAGGCTACTTCGTGCCTAAAAAGAGAAAGGTAGAAAAAGGAAAGGGGGAAGGAAGGGAGAAAGAAAGAGAAAGAAGGGCAAGGAAAGAAAGGAAAGAGTTTCAGGCAGATAAAGGTACGGTACAGCGGGGCGTTTGCTTGGGAGCACTCGAAAACTGTGGGCACCACTGCCTGTAGCCGGGTCCTATTGTGCACTGCGACCCAAGCTGCACGCCGAGCGACCTACGTTCGACATTTTTTTTTTCATCCGTTCTCGGCCTGGTGGACAGCATCAGCGCAGAGGAAGGGTGGGTGCTGAGCGTGGGGGGCCCCTTGTAGGTAGGCAGTCCGCCACGCTACGATGACATGTAACTTGTTGGACAAAACGCTGTCGGACAAAATATAAAATACAATAATAATATAAAACAGGCAGGGTAGGTCATATGTCGGACAAAGCGATGTCAGACACAATATTTTGACTTTCGGTGAATAGACGGAATTCGGCCGTGTCGCAAAAAATCGTGTCGGACAAACGATGATCTCCGGATTGTTGCTGAGTGCGTTGCTGGCTTTGTAGCACAGGTGATATATTTCATGGGCTTTTCATGGCGATCTTTCCCCATGGTGGCATGACATACAGCCATACATAACCAGCGTGCTTTTTACCAATATTTTTTTCGAGGGTCTCCGTCTCCGGCCATTGCTTATGGTGCAGCGGCTCCTCATAGTCGCCTGTTATTCTGACAAGTCTCAGTAAGCCCATCTTGTGTTCGTTGAGGGGGCGATCATGTCGAAGCGTCCGTCTGTTTCGACACACAACGTAAGACCCCTGGATCGCACAAAAATCCTCGCGATTGTTGTTGATGCACTCAAAGATTTTATGAGCTCTAAAGTGAGATGTAGCATCGATGCAACAAAACCCGTAAAGGATTGACCTCTCAAACCTCAGTGGCCATTGGTTCAATCTAGTGCCAGTGCCAGCATTTACTGTCAATTCATGAAACATTGTTTGACAAATCATTTGTCAAATCGTAATAACAGTTTATTGGTTGATGAATTTTTAATCTCTTGAATATAGAATTTTTATTCAGATTTGTACTCAATTGACTTTTCACGAGACATGTCGTAAAATGTAAAATAAAAAAAAATATATATATAGTGTTTTTGCCGGTTGATCAGGTGGAGCCTGGTGTGGGCGGCTTTCGGCCTATGGTCTGCTTCCCGCATGGCCTCGCTGCGGCCTGCGGCCTTCGGCCTGTCGCATTTGTCCTCTGGCCTGCCCAGCAGGCTCGTAAGCGCGCACCTCCTGAACGGTGCGGTAGTTGACGTTGTTTGCGTGACGTCGCCGTCCTGGAGCGGCGCTGTGCTAGTTTAGAGGTCGCCCAGCGTTGTCAACCCCCCGCGCCTCCCATGGGCGCGCCTCCAGTCCACCCCGAGGGCTTTTCAAATTGATTTTTCCCCCTCATTTCTGGCTTAGTCTAAGGCCTCCGTCCCAAACTCCCTCGGTCTCTGTCACTCCCTTGCCTCCTCCTTATTACGTCATTTGTCCCCCCGGCCGTTATTTGTCTTTGTTCGAAGTGTGTTCTTTGTGTTGTCAAAAGAAAGTGCGACCCAACTGAGTTGTGAACTGCGGGACGGCCCCGGCCCAGCTCCAGCCCCGGCCCCCGCCTCGGCCCAGCCTGCGAGCACAAAGCGCTAAACTTTCCACGTCCCTTTTGGCCCCACCCTTCGGCGGCCGGTACGCGCGCGGCGCGGCGGGTCGCCTCTCACCTGCTCGAGTACTGTTGTTACTTCAGAGTGTCCGGCCTGCAGAGTGTCTGGCCGGTGAGAGATAGAGAGAGAGAGAGAGAGAGAGAGAGAGAGAGAGAGAGAGAGAGAGAGAGAGAGAGAGAGGGGGGGGGGCAGACGGAGAGAGACATGTTGAGTTCCGATAACTTTTTTGGCTGACGTTTGTGGAAACGGCGTAAGGCGACTGAGGCAACTCGTGGATTTCTGCACTGATAAACCAAGTGTGCAACTGCTCAACATTTCACTGATGATCTGACAAAGACTTGAGTCCATCTGAACAAATTTTACAGGTTGACCAAAAGAGTGTTTTATTCTTATCTGGCAGTTACAATTTTGAAGCTAAATGACTCTTTCTTTCACAGTATGTTTTATTTTTAACTGCATTTCCTTCAAGTTAAATGTATGCTGCTTTAACTTGTTTGGAATGGGTTTTAGTGTGACTTACGTCTTTTAGGACCCCCCTGTTGATCTGACAGAGGAACGTAAGTCCTGCCATAATCTGACAGAGGAGCTTAAGTCCACAGGTGGAATCTGACAGAGGAACATAAGTCCAGGCATAATCTGACAAAGAAACGTAAGTCCACAGGTGGAGCCTGACAGAGGAACCCAAGTCCAATCATAAGCTGACAAAGGAACTTAAGTCCAAAGGTGGAGTCTGACAGACAAACGTAAGTCCAGGTGCAACTTGACAAAGGGACTAAAGTCCACGTGTAACTCCTCAAAGAAACCTTTTAGCATTTTCAAGAAATGCAAATTACGTGCATATTACAAAATGCAATATAATGGAGGTTGCATGAAGACTACGAGATACATGAGGAGAATACCATTGCCCACTGAATATGAAGAAGAGTTCATCAGATGAAAAGGATGAAACTTCATCGGATGATGAGACCTCCAACAGGCAAACAAAGCCAACTCCAAAACTCAGGTTTGTGTCATTTGTTAGTTAACTTCCTCATATATTTCTCCTTGTCATTCAAACCACCTTTCCTTTCCAGAATGATGATTTGATCAACATTTTAAATGATACTCAAACTGTAACATGTCGTGATTTGAAACTTAACAAAAAATACAAATTGATGGATATCAACATTGTTGAAGAAAATGGGTTCAATGTAACCTATAAAAAGGCAACTGCCAGATTCTCTGAGAAATCCAAGCCAACAGGATATATTAATGAACTGATGCCGAAACCAGTGGCTAATTTGCCACAAAATGTAATTAATCAAATGAGGACTAGGATTCACGGTGGAAACCCTCCAACCCTCACAGTTATACCAATTAAGACCAGAGAAAGGGCAAATGGGAAAGGCTCATATGATGTGGTAGACTAGAAATGGATTTGATGCACTTAGTGTCCTTCCTCCATCTGGCTTTTTGCTCATTATTTTAGAAGTTCCCATACTTCCTTTAAGCCTTTCCTGCATGATCCTGTTCCTTTCTAGTTTTTTGCTTTACTATTGTACTTGCATCCTGCTACATTTCCTGGAATAATCTCTTCTCTTCATTTTAAATTGATAAACTAGTTTTAAATACACATACCGTATTTACTCAAATATAGGACACATGCCAATCTAAAAAAGAACCATGCTTTATCTGGCGTTGGAGGCGTAATCTTCTGTTGGCTCAGAGTAGAAGGTATACTGTGCTTACCCGGGGTTTCCACTCTGAACTAACAAGGGAAGATTAAGACTGCAACGCCAGATTAGGGATGGCTTTTATTGAGATTAACATGCGTCTTCTATTCAAGTAAACATCGTAATTGCCTTACCGCTCTTTGTTCTTTTGTCCACATTTTATTTGGCAAAATTGTAATCTTATAATCAAACTTTTAAATTTGGAACTCAAAGAATCTTCTTTATTTTTACGAGAAGTTCAATTTAGAAATCTAGAAGCAGAGTAGACTGGCATCTCTACGAGACCCCCACCACTGGCTCAAAAAGTGTTGGTGTTCATGATTAGAAACATTACTCCAAATGACGAAAAAGCACAAATGAAAGGTGCTGTGGCATTATACTAGGTTGCATCAAGTATGTCTGCTGCATCTCTGTTCACCAGGTTATGGGATGTCATTTCGATGGGTCCTAGGAATAAAGGTCGATGTTCCGCGCGTCTAAAACAAAAAGGTTGATCTCACGCGCTTTTAAAACATAAAGGTCGATCTCACGCGCGTCCAAAACAGAAAGGTTGATCTCACGCGCTTCCAAAACAAAAAGTTCGAAGTCCCGCGCTGCATATTAAGATGGTTCGATCTCACTTTTAAAGATTTCTCAGGAGAGCGGAAAGAAAGTTTGAACGCGCTTCACAATTCACACATGATAGTTTTACAAAAAGTAATGATGCCACTATGTTCAGTTCACGTTGGTGAACCCGTACATGTAAAAAAAAATATGTATATTATGGCCATTTGCGTCAATATGAAGCATCTATAGAGGAAATGCATTATAATAGGTGTTCGACGGTTGCGCTAGTAAATTATCGCACACACTGTGAATGCCAGGCTTTTTCGACAAAGACTTCTCAACAACATTATTATTGCCTCCGCCAGCAGTAGATTGCTAGCGACGAGGGCCGCGATCCGTACCAAGAGCGAGCCAGGAGCGTATGGAGGGGGTGGAGGTGGGGGCGACACCTCCCCTTATGGTCTCTGGACAACCGCCTGAAAGGTAGGCAGATTGTGTTACAATGCCTCTGTATGTAGGCAACCTGGAGCCACTCTTGTTGGGAGGTGACGTGAGGTGAGCGCTCACGTGAGAGATGCGTGTCGCCTTATACTAAGCAAACTGGCCAATATTTTTGCAGAATTACAATCTCCGCACTCTCTCCTTTCAAAAAATATATGGGTTTGTCTAGTTCCATCTCTTTTTTTATCTCACTTGAACGTTCACCTCACGTAAAACGCTCACGCGTGCCTAACTTTACACGCCTAGCGCACCACACCGAGCGGCGCTCAGCTCGCCCGACCGACATCGAACCTTGTTCGCTGGAGTACCGAGCGCGTTCCGGAGATCGAACCTTTAGTTTTCAGTGGTTTACGGGTAAACGGTTCACAATACAATAAAAACACCCAAGACCAAAAAGAAAGATCACATTTTTATCTACCAGAATATGTAAAAATCTCGAAAAGGTCAAAAAGTGAGATCGGACCGTCTTAATATGCAGCGCAGGAGATCGAACCATCTTAATATGCAGTGCGGGACTTCGACCTTTTTGTTTTGGACGCGCATGAGATCGACCTTTATGTTTTGAAAGCGCGTGAGATCAACCTTTTTGTTTTAGACGCGCGGAACATCGACCTTTATTCCTAGGACCCATCGATTTACTGTTAGAGGGTGCAAACATCCCCATCATTTCCATTGTATGTGATGGCGCATCAACAAATCGCTCATGTTTGAAGACAGAGTTCTGGAATGGGCGGGCGGCCTCCGCCCGGCAGCCACCGAGACCTCGTAGCCAGGAGGCAGGAATGTTAGATGTACGACCTTGGTAGTACTTTTTCGACCTTTTTGCCAGTCGTACGACCGAAAATTTCGTAAGATGGTCGTACCAAAAAGTACGATCTTTTCATAAAAAGTACGACCTTTACAACAAACAACAATAAACACTTAAATGGTTCGGGTCGACATGATGGCTGTTGTTACGTTCAGACGTTGGCCAACCCGGCAGCTTACACTATCGTTTGCCACTCTTCCTCACCTTCCTCACCCCTCCTCCGACTGTCGACTGTTCTCGAATGACGTGTTTACGCGTATGATTGCGGTTGATATTAGTATTCGTTTTTTTTGCGGCAAAGAGGGGTGTTTTAAAATACTCGGTAACTGTTCGGCATGCCTTAGTCTCCGTATCTTGAAGAATGAATAATAGCCGCACTCTCATTAGAATATATTTCACTCTGTAAGAGCGCAGTAAGCATGTTAGTTAGGAAAAACAGAGGTTAGGTTTCATTACTTCCCCTGCACTAATGTTTATATGTGTATTTTATCAAAACACTTCTTGTTATTTGGTTTGGGATGCGTTTAAGAAGTGACGAGGAGAATGATGGCTCTGCAACTCTACCCCGGGCCAAAAGGTCGAAGTCCTTAACAAAACAGACAGAAATTTAGAAGTGAATGGAAAAGCAACACAAAACTTTTTGCAGATGATGTTGGAGTGTGGTTGGATTCTGACCCCACTGATAAATTTAAAGGCATATGCAAGTGGTGTAGTTCAGCATTTACTGCAAACACCTCAACAATTGAAAAGCATTGTAAGACATCTAAACATCTTGCTGAACAAAATCAGAGGAAATCTAATACAAGTATTAGTAGGTTTGTTGGGCCATCCTCCCAAGACATCAAGTTAAATCATAAGAAAGCTGTGAGCAGAGCTGAGCTGGTGCTTTCTGGTTGTTTTGCTGCCCACAACATACCCATGAGATTTATAGATCATCTTACTCCTTCCTTGAAATTAGCTTTCCGTGACTCATCTATCTGTAAAGATATTGAGATGAAAAGAATGAAGTGCACCAGAGTCATAACTAATGTCATAGGCGCCTCTCACAAGGAAGATTTACGGGAGAAATTGAGAAACGTGAAATTTTCCGCTCTAACTGATGAGAGCACGCCCTTCAACGTGAAGACGGCGGCAATTGCTGTGCGGTTCTACGATAGAACTGTTAGCCGCATAGTCACAAGGTAAAACGAATTATGCTGACCCTTTTTCTTCTAGAACAAAAGTATGTAATAATTTATTTTTGCAGGTTTTGGGACTTGTCAGATGTATTCCCCAAAGATGACTTTGAAGCAGCCCGCGAGGCGCGAGGGCGCTAGCTCTGAACGGCTTTTCCAGATATTTATGAATGCCTTTGAGGAAAATAATATCCCGACCGAGAACTTAATCGGTTTTGCATCTGATGGTGCTTCAGTCATGTTAGTTGCCAACAACTCGTTGATGACACGCCTGAAAGATAGTTGCCCTGGTAAGTTGGGGAGAGGGGGGTGGGGGTGGGGGGGTTGATGATCGCGGGGAGACCTCTGTCGCATGCAATTTGCACATTTCGCCCCTCTGTTTTCCGGTATTACCATCATGCGATGCGTTTGCCATTCTCTCCATCTCGCAGCGAGGGACGCATGCAAAATGCTACCAAAGGCTCATGAAGATATGGCCAGAAATATTCATAATTTTTTCAAGCATAGCTCAAAGAGAGTGGCACAATTTGCTGTGTTTCAGCTCTATTTAGAAATAGCTGAATATAAAATGTTTAGCCTGTCCCTCACCCGGTGGCTCTGTCCACGCGAAACGGTGGACAGAATCTTGGAGCAGTGGGAGCCACCCTAGCGGGAGAAATACGAACTACGCCGGCGGGTCGCGGCCGAACTGTTCTACCGACCACACGATTTTCCCTTATATTTCAATAGAAGGGAAATAATTCGAGACGGTTTGACGACGCGAAACTTGCACAATCATTTGACAGTGTAGCCGTCGCAGTGTCTCATTGTTGCCGGCGAGGCCGACGGCGCGTGGATTAGAGCGTCAAAGGGGAGGTTGGAGGGGTTATAGGCCGCTCATATTTATTTAATTTCTCGGAAAACCAGGCAAGAGCGCCAAATAATATTAACACTAATGAATAGTGCTCGATTAGCTGAATCCAGTGATATAAAACACACCACCAAAAGCCGTGGAGCCGTGAAAGTAGATAATTACCATTATTTCTAAACAACGGGCTTCTCCGAAACACCCTGGAGCCGTGAAGACTACCAGCCTCTCCTATGTACAGGTCTCTGATGAGGAGACGGTTATCGCATACTCCTTGAACTTTTATTGAATAGTCATATTATTATTATTTTTTTGTAATTTTGCAATTAGTTCCATTGCTTTTTTGAGCTGCTCTTGAAGGCTCGAAGTGGAAGAAGATGGTTCATTGACATCATAGCGACTTGAACTAAGACTTGCGATATGGTTTCCTTGATGAGAACGACAACTTTTTTGAGGCTTTGACCTTGACTCTTATGAATTGTCAACGCATGAGCTAATAGAAGTGGGAACTGCATTCGTTTTATCTTAAGAGATGAGTGTTTCCTTGTTTTTTACTGTAACTTCAAGAGGAAATAGAGGAGTCCATGTATCTGGAATTTGCTATTCACGCATTGTCTTTTTGGGATATGGCGCATTTTTTATTTTTTTTTTTTGCACATGACATTCATGAAACTTTATCCACAGTCTCAATGGTTTCTTCTCACCTTTCGCATTTGTTCCAAAATCAATTCTCTTGAGTTTGCCAGTTGCCATTACAAAGGCCATCATCAGTGTCTAAATTGTATGTTACCAAGTATTGCACACCTACTTTTAATTTAACAACTGTTGGTATTCCCATAGTTTCATGGGATTTTGCATTTGAAGCTGAGAAAATCAGTTGTCGTTTTGCTAGGTCTGATCCATGTCCATGAATAACATCTGATTCATGGCAATCTATGACAGGACCAGTGATCTCATTTAGAGCTTGTGTATTGAAGTAGTCAACATCATCATTTCTATTTAAAAAAAAAAGTGTACTGCATTTCTGAAGTTATGAAATTCGGGAAGGGTGGAGAATGTTCTTGATTGAAAGAGGCGAAGATCATCTGATGAAGGGTCACCTTTTGCCAAGTTGTTGAGTGCTTTTTGAAAGTGAAGTTCATTTTGTCTCATGACTTTTCTTAATTGATAAACCTTATATTGATTCCACAATTTATCTCCAAAAATTTCATGATGGGGATTGGAGCCATGAGGATGGAAAGGAGCTTGCCCAAATAAAGGTCTTATTCGGAAAAAGTCTCCAACAGCAATGATTGAAAGTCCTTCAAAAGGAAGATGGTTATTCTGTAAGTGTTGTAAACGTTGATTGACTTGCTACAAAATGTACTGACTCACCATTGATGTTTCTTCAATAATTATCAATTTTAGATGTTGTAGAGCACAAGCCAAAGAATTTGACACATTAGCAGATAATAGGGTATTTCACTCCACTCAAACCGGATCCCAGAAAGAAAAGTATTGCTTCCTGAATTGTTTTCTCCTTGACGCCGATTGGCTTACGCCAACGAAGTTCTCGGGCACTCCACTAGAGCAGTCGCATACCTGGTGGTCGGTCCAAGAACTTTGACGGCTTCAGCCAATCAGTATCAAGGAGAAAACAAATCAGGAAGCAATATTTTTCTTCTTTGGATGCGGTTGAAATGAAGTGAAATACCCTATTGTTGCACTACCTTTTGATTTAGTGGTAGGCGAAACGCAGAATCCAATGTTGAAACTTGCTTTCCCAGTTGGAGCGCAGAGTAAAATTTTGGGTTCATCTGGATTGCCATTGATATAACTGTTGAAAAGACGAATATGTGTTTGAAAAAGTGTTTTGATGACATGTAACTTTCCGACTCCTGCACCACCAGTGGGAAAATGACATATTTAATCTGAAGAATTTTCAAAGTGAGAAGCAATGTGCATTATATAATCTCGTTGTTCCTCGTTCAGAATTTCAAATTAATGTTGGAATTCGGAATCTGGAAGTTTTGAAGGAATTTAAAACTTGAAATGTTTTGTGTTTTGGTCACTTTGTTCAGTCTCAGCGTTAGGATAGTTATGTTGCTCTTCATCGAGATGGAATGAGTTGAAATCAAAAACTTGCATTTCATCCAAAAAAGTTTCTGATGTGTTTTCCCCAATTAATATCAGAATCGCTGTTGTGTTCTTCTGAATCATCTCGAGACAAAGCTTCTTGAACTGCTTGTGACATTTTCTTATCATCTAAAGCATTGAAGAGTTTCTTTATTTTTCTGATTTGTTCTTCATGTTTTGTAAAAGCTACCTCCATGTCAATATCAAGAATGTCATTTTGTTCATTTCTCCATGGAACAAAAAGCATTAAGTGTCCTCGAATATAGTTATCTGTATCAGTTTCATATGCATAGTTCCAATACCGAATTACAAAATGTTTCCTTGTCTTAGATATAAATCCTTTTTGATGAAGAAGAGGTATTGCTGTTGAATTTGATGTTGTTGAAAAACGATAGAAGGCTGCAAATTCAGCCAAGGTTAAATTCTCAAGGGAGTGTGGTCTATCACTGTAATGGTTGATTAATCCATCTGAAAAGATATAAGTTGAGTGTCTGGAACGTTCTTGATTTAAGCATTCTTACACGATTTTCCAAAGCAAATGTTGGTATGAATACACAACGGTCAAGTTGAACACTTACAGTCTGCATGTGCAGACTGGAAGCTGCAAACTAACAAGAGTTGAGCAGTTGTACACTTGGTTTATCAGTGTATATTTGCATGGTTTTTATTTCTTTTTTTTTCCCTGATAAATTTTATTATTAGGGTTTCTCTGTGCATTTTTGTTGTTATTTCGAGTACAGTTCATTTTTTTTATCTTCGTAATCCCCTCCTTTCCCGGAGAGCGCCGGCGTGTTGTACAGGGCGTGATGTACACACGTCGTTACAGTCCTGTTATGAACGAGACGATCGCGTGACGAGGTGTGTCATCCCGTCACGCCTGTCATCAGCGCCGGGTGGAGTGGAGTGGAGCGCCATGCGTCACTCGACTGCGATATTAGTAGGAACAAGAGACACAAACTAGTAGTGGAGTCGAAGTAGAGTCCTCCCGTCGATTCACGTGCACCTCGTGCGGGTGTGGCACTTTATAATAACGGTGACGTCGCGCCGAGTGCGCGGGTCTGGAGCGAAAAATAAAACGGTCATACATCTCTTTCCGCCGCCTGGCGAAAGTGCCTGCAATTTTCGCACCGTTCAGTTTGCGACAGTGATTGGCCCTCCCGCTGCCAGGCTGCGCGTCCCGGCGACGGTTCACACCTTGCTCCCCCGGGTGAGCCCACCAGTAAACTATCCCGCCGCCTCGGCCCCGGCCCCCATACGTCATTAAAAACTTTCCCCATCATATGGCGTGTATAGGCGCGCCTAGGGTTGATGCTCGCGCCGAAAATGTATCACGGGTCGAGGGGGATTTGGCGTGTTGGGGGTGGGTTGAGGGTGGAGGAGAGGGGTGAGTCGGATAGGCCTATTTACGCCGCCTTGGGGGGTCGATCCTCGGGCGTGCCCGCCCGCCCGCCCGCCTGTGCCCCACCCAACCCCATCCCACCCTGCTCGCTCGCTCAAGTCGTCCGTCTAGTTACAAGACCCCCTCCCTCCCCGACCCCCCACCCCTTTCACCCGACCCCCTCCCGAAGCGCTTTATTGCTATCTATTTCTATCGTCGTTTTGGTGACGTCACGGGGTGACACGGTGGCAGTGCGGGGCGGGGCGGGGCGGGGCGGGGCGGGGCGGGGCTAATGAAGTGCGGCGGGTTGGTGAGGCATCACGGGCTAAGCGGCGGCCGGCACGCGACTCCTGGCCGCCGGGGCTGCAGCAGGGTGCAACGGGCTGCCAGCCACGCCCCCTCTGTGTCATTTTAACGAGTGCAAAGTAAGATTTCGCACTGAAAGGATGAAAAAATGTAAATCGTGCTGAATCCATACTGATACAACACTGGTAAAGCAAATGTTCAATTTTTGAACACTTACGTGTTAAAAATATGATTTTGAACATTACATGGTGTCGAGTTTAGGTAGACATTACGCAATGTTTAGTTAAAAAACACAAGACAAGTGTAGTACTTTTGCACACATGGACTCACGCACCAGCCCTATGGTCGAATAGTTGCACACTAAGTGATGTGCAGTTTACTAAACGCTTGCGAAGTGTAGAAGAACTGCACACTTGTTGTTTGGTCCCGTCACTTCAACACCACGAAGTGTTCATTTTTTGGACATCTCGAACTAAACACCAATTAGTGTAAAACTTACGACATTTGTTTTACCAGTGAAGATGTACGATCCGAGATACTCAATGTTTTATTTTATTTAGTAAGCATACCAGCAGATGGTGCCCATTTCCTCGTCTGTTGGGAGAAAGTGTTTGTTATTGTGCCACTGTTGCGGCACTGTTGCTTCTGCTACCTGCTCGCTTGGTGCTCCTCAAAATAGACCGGCGGCACCTAGCACTGTGGCTGTGGCCCGGTGGCCCGGCCTGGCGGGCCCATGAGGCAAAAGTCTCGCAGGGGCGTAGAGAGGTCCTGCACTTTGCGGGTGGAGAGGGGGCACTCCGCGTGGGTTGCCTACCTTATAGGAGCAACTTGCACTATCACCGCTGTGGCTTTGGCGTAATTTTTGTACGCCGGAACTAATTCCTTTTTCATGCCTTGGATTTTTTCTGAGAAATGCCAAATGTAGGCTATATTTAATGCGAAAAGAATGGCATTGAAAGGGCGAAAATCTGGCGTTCTTCATATGGACTCCATTATTGGTTCAACAGTTAGAAGGGCATAAGTTTTGAATTTCTGCCCAGCCCGGCGCCCAGCCACAGATGAGGGGCACGACCCCCAAACTGCCCAAATCTCTGAAAAAAAGGGGGGGACCCCCACCCCTTCCCCCGGCCCCATGGGCTCCTGCGACCCTGACTCAAGGTTTCGGTGTCAGCTGGATTGCTCGGAATACTCCTCGGATCTTCGGTTTTCATCTCAAGATTGCCTAAATCATTTAAATTTGACCTAAATTCGAGCCTAACTTTCCTCGTATTATTACCGGATTCTAGCTAGTAATCCGACTGATCCTTGCCTGGGCCTGTCTGCCTGCGGCGCCGCTCCCCCACATTGATGGTTGGTGGTTTTCGGGCAGACCACGTGCAGAGCGTTATCGATTCTGAAATGCCAAAGTGATCGTCAAATCCGTCTGCCTGGCTGAGGCGGGAGGGATCTATAGAGGGGAAGAGGGGCCGCCGGGCCGGTGCGCCCTGAAGGTCACAGCGAGCGGCTGTCGGCGAGGGCGAGGACGCGCCAAGCGGGGAGTCATTTGAGCGTCTTGACCTTTTCATGGTGTGGCATTGCGCTGAGATATTAGTCTTCTCAAGCGGCGGAATACAGGCGCCCTCCACCACCCGTCCCGCAGCAAACAAAATAATAATAATAATAATAATAATAATAATAATAATAATAATAATAATAATAATAATAAAATATGCAAATACGATTTTAGGAAATCATTGTTGACACAAAGTTGGTAAATAGTTTTGTTTCGCCAAATACTTCGGTGGATGGTTTATGTAGAAATTGACTGAAAAATGTCCTGCCTTTGGGTCATGTTATAGATTTTTTTTATCTCAATTATTCATCTGCGTCACAAAGTACAGCGGGGATACCGGGTCACATGCCAAATTTTAGCTTTCTTGCTCAAACAGTTTGGAAGTTAGTCTCTCAGTAAAAATTGTCTGATCAGCTTGAGTTTTGAACTGTAGGCTTGTGATGCAGTTGGTTATTCTCTGAACTACTGTGTGCATGAGTTGAATCAACAGGTCAACAGGTAATTAATTTCCTGATACGAAATTTTTGAAACTTTTTGCGTTATGTCCTTTATTTTGGTCGTAGATTGCTGTGTGCAAACATGCAGCACGCGGGAATGATTCTTAATGACCGATATTGAGGCGCAAACCCAAAGAAGTACTCTGCGTTAGGACCACATCCTATGTTTTTACCCCTGCCTCTGCATTTTCAAAATACTGACTGTAATGGATCAAACTTTTCAAAATCTTGAAGCGCGCAACCTAAAACATCTTTTTACTGAATACCAAGTGGTTCCAGGTGTTAATTTTCGTGCAAACAGGATATGAATAGACTCATGTCTGTCACCTTGTCTCTCGGCACGCTTTGACTAGGTCTGATGTGCAGAATGTTTTTAGGCGTGCACCAGCGGAGTGGGGAGAAGACGGATGAAAACCATTTGCTGCCTCATATGCTGCATATATAGTCGTCTATCGAGAAAACTTTAAAATTTGGAATTCGGTCAACCCATTCGGTCACTAGAGCCTCTCAAACAGAAATGATCCACAGTTGGGGCCTGATCGGGCCTGATCCATGTTACGTACAGTTACCCTACGTGTTAACAGGGAACACAGGCGAATTTGTATCTTTCGCTGAAAACATGAGCATGAAAATCGCCCCCCCCCCTCTTCGGTCACTAGATAGCCACCTGCACCGGGAAAACAAATGTGACATGTGTCACATGTTATCCTGCATTCTCTGGAGAAAGCGTTTCCTGATGCATTCCTCTCTATGCAAAAGGATAAGGGCATCACAGAGAATGCAGCAAGAAACGTTATCTCCGGAGAGTGCAGCAAGAAATGTGACACATGTAACGTTAGTTTTTTCAGTGTGGAAAGTAGGCAAATAGCGCGACAAAACCCCTGTATGTAGGCAACCCGGGGTGCGCTTCCGGTCGGACCTTAAACCGCGCCTGCGTCGTCGTGCATCTTTTTCCACGGCGCGAAACTGCGACGATTGTGACGAGACTACTCCGTACTACGAAACTTTGAGACGTCGAGGTACAAAAGCAACAGGGAAACTTTTTCATAGGTTGGAAAAACTAGCGAAATAATGTTATTGGTCAGAGCCGACTCGGCTTCCCTTTACACGTTTGCTGTTCCATGACAAGTCGACTATTACCATAGAAACAAACATTTTAAATCGATTTTTAGCAGATGATACGAAGGTATCAGCCTGCTTGTACTGTCATAAAGCGAGCAGTATGCAGAGAGCAGCGCAGCCAGCAGAGAGCAACCGGCAGAGCGAGCAGCCAGTGTGGCATAATATTATACAGGGGGGAAAATTTCGCGCGGCGCACGGCGCGCGCGCGGCGCGCGCCCCTCACTACTCCACGCCACCTCTCGGGACGCTGTGCTGCCGGGCCGCCGGGCCGGTGCCCCCTCCCGCCCCGCGCCTCCCCCCTCCTAGCCCAGCGCGACAGCGCTCCGCTTCCCTGCAGCCTGCGACGCGTAGGGACATCTACCATACGTATCATCTGCTTTCAAGTTCCGGCGCTCCGGAACTTTTTGGTCACGGTCGCGTGGTCTGTCAAAATATGCCGCTAACTTTTGGACAGCGTCGCAGCACTGAAATAAGGAAATTTAGTTCTACCTCTTTGCCAACTCTCATCGTAATCGTATAGAAAAATCTAATTTTACATACGTAATATGGGGACACACTTTGAAGAAAAAAGAAGAAAACAAGGAAAAAGAAGGTCGGCCGACAAAACCATAAGGCTACTTCGTGCCTAAAAACACGAGGGGAAAAAATCAACACTGGCATGCTGCGAGGGAAAAGTTTTTCCTACACAACGTTGGTGTGGAGTGAGACTCTTGTTTTGGCGTTCCGCCACGAGGGAGTAGGGTGGTGACACGTGCGCGCAAGGGGGAGAAAAAAATTGATACCTTTGGATGAGTCGGAACTCAAGTTTGCAGGAGTTGTGTGGGGGGCAGTAGGGACTGAGCGCGAAATAGATAGCGAGACGGAGGTAGGGAGGGTGAGAGAGAGAGAGAGAGAGAGAGAGAGAAGGTGGAGGGAGTGGCCGGGGGAAAGGGAGAGGCGGTGCCTTGCCTAAGGCACGCTCCTGTGAACCGGCAGGTGCGACTAAACACCGCGGAGTGCTATCGTTGGAGGCGCCGGGTATAACGGTGGAGGTGGCGCCGCGTGGCGCGGGGTGGGACGGAGCGGCTGATAAAGGCCGTGGCAGAGGGTGGAGCGATGTGCGGACCCGGTCTGCTGGCGTAAGGATTAATTTGCCGATCTTTCATCGATCTTCTTCGTCTGGCAAATTTACTGTTGCGAAACAGCTGGAAGAGGGTAAAATAATGACACAACATTGGCAAAATAAACGGCAAAGGGCAGGGAAAGAAGAGGCAAATTAAAAAGTTCACTGTCAGAAAAAAACACAGTGTTTGGTAAGGTACACGGCAAATCTGAAGTCTGGGATTCCCAGGTACTTTTTGCCGTTTCCAGACTTGAGTCTGGAAACGGCAAATTATTTCCAGACTTCTCCTGGGCGCGCGGCCCTTGTCCCAGGCAAAGCCTGGGAAGCGGCTCTTTTCCAGACTTTACCTGGGAAAGAACTACCGTTTCCAGCCTCTCGCCTGGGAAGCCGTGGGCAAGTCGCGGAGTCTGGGAAAGAGCCGCTTGCCCACGGCTTCCCAGGCGAGAGGCTGGAAACGGTAATTCTTTCCCAGGTAAAGTCTGGAAAAGAGCCGCTTCCCAGGCTTTGCCTGGGACAAGGGCGGCGCGCCCAGGAGAAGTCTGGAAATAATTTGCCGTTTCCAGACTCGAGCATGGAAACGGCAAAAAGTACCTGGGAATCCCAGACTTCAGATTTGCCTTGTAAAAGATGGTCAACAAATTGCCTAATCAGGCGGTACCTGATCGAGTACGGTCCTTGAAGTACGGTGCGCGGTCATTTTTAACATGGTGTCTTATGGGGGTACAATGAATGAGGTACGGTGGTGCTAGGCCTTGCCTACCACAGTTTTCCGTACACAGTCCTGCACTTTGGTACAGTATATATGACAGTGTTGCTTTTTTGCCGATCTTCACTGGTAAAACAAATGTTTAGTTTTAATACATCAACGGTGTTAGTTCCAAAGGTTCAAAAGCTATGCACCTTCTGGTGTATAGTTGCACCAACTAGACATCAATTGACATTTATAATAAGTTCAACTCGACACCTTAGACTGAAAGGCACGCAGTCCAGCCGCCCGTTCCAAGACTAACGCAGTTCAGCCGCGCGCTCAATCCAAGACTCACGCAGTTCCTATCTCTGGAGCGGTAAACTGCGTGTCTTTCGGACCGCACGGCTGAACTGCGTTAGTCTTGGAATGGGCGGCTGAACTGCGTGCCTTTCGGAACGCGCGGCTGAACTGCGTGCCTTTCAGTCTAAGGTGTCGAACTATACATTTTGGCACTAAAACATCAATGATGTATAGAACTAAACATTTGTTTCACCAATGTTTTCCCTGACTTTTGCCTAGGAAAAAGGCATTTTTCGGGCCCAAGAACGGCCAAAAATGTGTCCACAAACAAGAGGGGAAAAGCAACACTTTTCAGACCGGTGGCTGTTGTGGAGACGAACTCTCGGGCTTTGGCGCATTGGTCGAATGCGGCACCCACTAGGCCACGGCAATCCCTGGTAAGCTCTGGCATTCAGCTGCTGAGAGCTATTGTCTCTTCGGGCCGCTATAATCTTGCAGCAAAATTACAAACCGAGCTCTTTTTAAAATTAAAGACAAGGTTATCAACTTGCAGATCGTGAATCTGAATTTTAAAAGCTATTGTTAGCAAAATAAATTTCAAGTAGTTGGAATTGTAATTTTACAAACATTTGATTGTGAAAGTAATTGCCAACAATAATTGTAAAATTACAACCATTTTTTTTTAATAGTGGCTCTTGCAGGTTTACAATTTTGATGGGATTGCCCGGTAATTCGTTAGCCGGTTTTCAACCCTTTTTAAGTTTACGGGACGACCATACCAGAAAAGCACGGGCCTTCCCGTACCTTGAAATTACGGGGACCGTCCCGTAAACCAAAATCTCGTATTTTGTGTTTTATAACTCCCCGAGCACTTTTGATGAAAACAACTAGTTATTAGACCCTGTGAATCTAAGTGTAGGTACGGACGGAAACGCCAGTACCTTTCTACTGTGGACTTTTCCTGTATTTTAGAAGAAAAAAAAGGACGGTTGTGTCGCGTAGCACTTCCCCTAATATGTTACGGAATTTCTAACAGGGCGTTGCCGCAGCGGTCGGATGCAGTCCGAAACCTCTCGAGAGGCAGGCGAGCGCCCTGCGCCCTGCCGGTGGTGAGGGGAAGGGGGACCCGGCCATGGCCCGGCCCAGCCCTTACCTGTTGGGAGGAAAGGCCCCTCCCAGCAGGCTCACTCCGGAGATAGATTGGCGTTCTATCAGTAATTTATGTGGTTTGGCGCGGGGCGGCCGGGGCTGGCAGGCGCCTCGTTGGACCGGGGGGGAGGGGGGGGAGGCGTCGTGATGCAGTGAGTGGCGGGGCCGAGTAGGGTGGGGCGTGGCGGGGCGTGGCGGGGCGGGGCGGGGCGCGGCGTGGCGTGGCGTGGCGTGGCGTGGCGCGGCGTGGCGTGGCGTGGCGGGGCTATAGGGCGCCCTGGGGCCCGTTGGAGGGCGCGGGCCGAGGCGTGCCGGGCCGAGCATTGAAAATTCGATGGTTGGCAGAGGGGGAGAGCAACCAGTGGCCCCGCCCCACCGCCCCGGCTTGGCGCTGGCCAGGCGATCAGGCTCCGACTGAACGCACTGCCCAGCGGCACGCCCTAGGACACAATAACAAATTGCCTCCTGCTTCTCCTTTGAAATAATTTAAAAATAAAAAAAAATAAAAACATTTCCAGACAAACCAAAATACCTATAGAAAATCTAATAAAATCTGATTTGTGTTAAATGAAATAATGTCATGTAGTTAGTGTGTGGGATGTCGTAATGGAAAAAAATGGAAGTTTGAATCGAACTTTGAAAAGTAATTGAAAAGGCTAAATTTGTTGTAAACGAGGCCTACTTTGTGTTCAGTTTGTGATTTCATGTTGGTAGCTCCCTTGGAAGCCCCGCCCACTTTCCAAAAAACTTATTTGAAGGCGGAACTGCAATCCCAGCAAACAATCAGGAGCGGCGGTGGCCAGCCACTAATCACGTTTGAAACTGTAGTTGGGCTGGAACCCTAACACGGCGGAAAACAGCAACGATTATGACGTGACCAGTGACTACTCACTACATTAAAACTTTTGGATACACTGCAAACCGAAGTGTGTACTTAGCTCACACATGTCCGTGTGTACCTGCAAGCACACACCTGTAGGTGGGTACTTGCCATAGTACACACTTATTTGCCGTGTACTTGCCACAGTACACACGAATAGGTACACACGTGTAGCTGTGTGCTTGCAAGTACACACTTCCGTTTGCAGTGTATTGAGGTACAAAGCAATAGGAGCTCCTTTTCATTGGTTGGCAAAAACCTCGACATAATTTTATTGGCCAAAGCCTTTTTAGCTCAGCTTGGCTGCTTGGCTTGTAATTACCATAGAAACTGAGGATGCAAATTAATTTTATGCAAAAACGTAGAGACACCTTGATATCAGACCTATCTCAAAAAAATTTATCAGTTATCGTTGTATTTTTCGTTGTAATTTTGTACGAACCGGCTCGGCGCGATTGGCGGAGGCCAGAAGGGGCCCTCGTCGCGAGCGTGAGCAATACGCACTCGTAACGGAGGCCTAAAAAGGAAAAAAAGAACTCACAGGCGTAAGCAATAGGCTCTCGTAAAGGAGACCCCAATAAAACAAGCCATGGTTATTGGTAAAGGTTGCAGCATATGAACCGTCCTTGAGTCATGTATGTAAAATTTCGTTGAAGTCAACGATAAACGGGGATATTTCACACATTTCATGCGGCATTGTCACATTTTGGTCATTCTGCCCCGTGGAAACATGAGATAGGCAGTAAAAGAGTAAATACTCTTTCCAGTGTTCCATCCGGTAGCCGAGGACCCACACCCCCTCGTAGTGGAAGATTAATTGGTGACCCTACCGCCGCCATCGCGCCATCGCACCGACCCGCGCCGAGCGCCTGTGGAGAGCGCTATAGGCAGCGCGTGAGCAGCCGCGCATGGTGTTGCCTACCTGCCGGGCGCTCCCCGTGGGATCCACGCCCCTCGGCTTCAGCAGACTAAACTCTAAATACACGGCCACCTTTAATGTTTAAGGAGGCGGCGAGTGGGCCACTAATCTTGCAGGCGGCGGGGAGTATATCCCGCGCCTTGAGGATCTCTGTAATAATGCGTGTAATGGCGCTGGCGATTTACTGCCGGATGAGTTATCGGTCTGGAGGCAGAGGCAGTGTCATGGGCCTGGGCCTCGGCCTGGGCACTGCATGCTGGCGGCTGCCGTGAGGAAACGGAGGGTCGACAAGGATAAAACCTGTCGTGGGTTCTAGTTTAAAATTGAACAATGGTATGCCTCTTTTTTTCCGGTTTCCTCGGCCTGAAACATACTTTTTTTTCCCCCTTCCCGCTCGTAATCCGCCTCGTCGGAATAACCAGAGGGAATGCTAACCATTTTTCTCTTTCCGTTCCAGGTGAGGACTTAAGGATTTCATCCCGGCGTGGAGGGGAGGGGGCCGCCGGGGTGGAAGCCGCAAATGCAACTTCCACCGCGATCCCCGCCGGCTAATGGCTCGTTGCGAGCTTGAGCTCTACGGGAAACGACCACGTGGTCTGGCAACACCGGGTAAGGTTACAGAGTGAGGAAGGGGGAGAAGTGGAGGCGGGGGCGGGGACGATAGGGCGAAGTGAGAGGGGCCGCCCGTCCCTCAAGACCAGTAGGCAACCACAATATGAAAATGCCCGGTCGTAACATTTGCATACAGAGTGGTCGTCGCAGTGTCTGCAGCGAATCTGATTAGATGCAACGCCCTGACCGTTACGCCCCTGCCCTGCCCTGCAGGCGCCTCGGGCACGCCTCTGCAGCTGCTTTGTCATTTCAAGTGTGCCGACGAGCCACCCCCGCGATGAAAAGTCGAGGCACTGCTCCTCGCGCGTCCTGCTGGCGGGGGCCTACAATGCATTGAAAGTCCGCCAGCGAGCGTCCCGGCTGTTTCAGAGGACTCGTGCGGTACTTTATGCGGGTTTGCCTATACCCGCTCCAACCCGAGGGGGCATTCACTCTTAAAATCTGTGACCCGGCCACTACGTCTAATACGCTGTATCACGCTCCGAAAATTTACAGATTTGGCCGAAGTGAGGCAAAAACGGGCATAAACAGCCTACAACGACCCAAAAGTGAGTAAAATGTGGAGAATTTTGGCCATTACGCTCTATTACGCACACTTTTACGTCTTTATTACGGATAGAGTGACCCGACTAATACACGAGTGCATGCCCCCTCGCTCCAACCGTAAGTTGCGGCCCATTGGGTAGTCAAAGTAGCGCAACTATGACGTACTCTTTCAAAACAGTGTTGTCAGAAAAGTTGGCGAAACCCGCCCAACGCACAGCTGTGTTAAGCGGTCTATATTTACGCTTGCCTAAAGACCATTCCTCTGCTCTATGTGAATATGTTGCCTCGTAGGCAGGCTTGAATACCACCCGCTCCAGACAGCTGTAAGTTTGGTAGGTTTTGTCGACTTTTCTGGCATCACTGCTCTCAAAAGCCCAGCCCCCCAGCCCAGTACATGAGCATGTTCATGCATGGTCTCTCCCCCCCCCCAGGCGCGTATTAGGGGGGGGAGGCGGGGGGGGGGCGATTCCCCCCCCCCCCCCCCACTGTGGCCTCTAGACAGCCGCCTGAAAGGTAGGCGAATTCCCTAATAGAAAACGAAGGTCCTCCAGAGTCCCAATTTTGAAATCCCTCCGTGGGTCCTATGCGAAGTCCCCCCAGAGTTCCAAAAGGGAGCAAAGTAGGACTTAGGGATTTCGACGATTCTACGCCTCTGAAATCCCTCGGAAGTCCCTCAGACGTCCCCCCTATGCCAGGCTCCAGTCTCAACTGAAAGGGCTACAGAGCTCCTATCTGTTTCATTCTACTTTCAGTATGGTATCATATGTTCATACATGTATTCATAGTGTATCTACGGCCCTTCTGATGTCGTATGACGCGCTAAAAATGACCTAGAGTGCGTTTTTCTACATGTTCTGGGAACGGCGTAAAAATATGGATCCGAGAGAGGAGGGACTTCAGAGGGATTTCACACGAAAAGGACTTCGGAGGGATTTCAAAAACAGCGAAATCCCCTTTTAGTTCCCCAAAACTTTGAGGGACTACTTCGGACCTGCTTAGGGACAAAGTAGGGACTTCGTTTTCTATTAGGGTTGTTCCACGAAACCCCTGTAAGTAGGCAATCTGAACCGCCCCTGTCGGTCGGACCTTAATACGCCCCTGCCCCCCCCCTCCCCAAATGTAGAGGGAACGAACCGTTAACAATTTCCTTGGATGTAGTTTGTAGCTCCCCCTTTTTCATCCAGTCTTTGGTTTTGTTCCGGGGATTTCTTTTGTGCGAGCTGCAACACTCTGCTTAATCGTCGCAAGCGTCCAGTACTTATCAGTGACCCGGTTGCCACTTATTTCTCTCTCTCTCTCTCTCTCTCTCTCTCTCTCTCTCTCTCTCTCTCTCTCTTACAAATTTTATTTCTTGTTGTAATTCCGTATTCGGACTGCATACTGCAATGGGTTTTTCAGACTTTTTGTATGTTGTATTTAAATAAATACTTCAATTCAATTTCTTTTTCTCTCTTTTTCTCGCTCTCCGCCTTTGTGAGTAGGCCAGGCGTTCTCCCAGCAGTAAAGTGTTTTACACAGTGCCGTTGGGATTGACGGGCAGTGGAGCGGCCCTCCCCCCCTTAACCTTTTCCCCCCTCCTCCCCCTCTTTTCCCCCGCTAGGCCCTGCCCCTCCGCACTTGATGTCTTGATGACGGCAGCAGTGCTGGAAAACAGTCGGTCATATATACCAGTAAGCACACACTGTCAAAAGTTTAACGCGCCCTCTGTAATAACAAAGAACATGCTTCGTAATTACGAAGCATGCCAGGCAAATTCTCTGTAATTACGAAGCATTGCTTTGTAATTACGAAGAAATTTCGCTTTGAAATACAAAGGCCCCGTTTTCTTCGTATTACGAAGCACTGCTTCGAAGACATTGAACAGTGCAGGCAGATCCCCGCGCGACACCACAAGAGCCGCCTCTGCATTTCATTTCTTTGTATTATTCTCCCGTGACTGGCTGCTGCTGCTTCGTTTGGAATCGCTTATTGCAGCAGCAGCAGCAGCGTAGCGTTAACTGCGAGGAGATCACTGCCTCGACTAGCTTTTATTCAGAGAAGGGCTGAGCCGTTCGGGGTCGGGCCCCTCCTCTCAGGCTGCTGGCCCCGCCGCCCGCACGCCCGCGCCGCGCTGTCCGATAAGCAATACGCAAATCAGCTCAGCAGAGCGCTGCGCCGCGCTGCTAGCGGCCCTGCCCGTCTTACCCTGTAAACACATACAGGGGAGCGCGGTGGGGGCGGAGGAGGGCGGTGGAAGCCGGCCGGTCGGGGGCGGAAGCGAGAGTAGAGATCGAATGAAGCCACTGCAGTAAAACTATACGCTTGCTTCGATCTCTTTCTACTCTGGAGAAATAAAAAGTTGCGATGTCCTACTTTTCCAGGGGTGCTATATAAAGCCGTTTTAGGGGTGCTAAAGTGTAAATTTTCAGTATTTTCAGAATAGTTTCTTTATCAGCAAACCAAGGAACTTCCAGTATTTACTATCGCATTCCTCGCAAAATTCTGCGTCATACACGGCAAATCTGAAGTCTGGGATTCCCAGGTACTTTTTGCCGTTTCCAGGCTCGAGTCTGGAAACGGCAAATTATTTCCAGACTTCTCCTGGGCGCGCGGCCCTTGTCCCAGGCAACGCCTGGGAAGCGGCTCTTTTCCAGACTTTACCTGGGAAAGAATTACCGTTTCCAGCCCCTCGCCTGGGAAGCCGTGGGCAAGCGGCTCTTTCCCAGACTCCGAGACTTGCCCACGGCTTCCCAGGCGAGGGCTGGAAACGGTAATTCTTTCCCAGGTAAAGTCTGGAAAAGAGCCGCTTCCCAGGCGTTGCCTGGGACAAGGGCCGCGCGCCCAGGAGAAGTCTGGAAATAATTTGCCGTTTCCAGACTCGAGCCTGGAAACGGCAAAAAGTACCTTCGAATCCCAGACTTCAGATTTGCCGTGAAGGAGCCTAGATGTGATAGGGTTCTGACATGCTGCCAGCAAACAGAAAGCAACTGTAATACCTTTGGTGCGTTAGTGCCTTCCATAGGTTGGATAACCTACCTTTGTTTTACCAGTGTAGCGAGAGAGTAATAACCACAAATATCTTTCCGACGATGTGAACCAGAGTGCACTGCAGCAGAACCTCATGGAGTCAAGCGTAATTCAAAGTCCTGCTTCATATTGCACTGTGAAAGCAAGTGTGTGACTGTTCAACTCTTCCAAGTGTGCAGCTCCCTGCATATCACGTCCAAGTGTTCGACACTCGACAGCTAATTGCAACTGTTCAACTCTACGGCTGTAGTTAGTGTTGAACACTTCACTCTAAGTCTAATATTTTTCGTCGCTCAAAAAAAGAGAGCGAATTCTTCATCGCATTGGCACGACACATGACACCGATGATTATGTCACTCATAAAAAGAGCGATAGATGGATTCATATTGCTCGTTTTGAGTCATTTCTCGGTTGATACGATTCATACCACTGAAACGACTCAAGGCGTGACGACGGTCAAATTTAGATCATAGGTCACTAAGATCACTCCTCTGCGAGCAAGTAGACGGCGTTCATCGTCTTCTAGCAAACGGCAACTTTCTGCTGACAATAACACCGAAAGCGTACGCCGCCCTGCCACCGCCTCTGCTTCCACGGCCTCCGGCAACGTGTCTCTGGTGGCGGCTGGGACTGGGCGGGGCAGGGCAGGGCGGGCCTGATCCCCCCCGCATTGCGTCCCTTAATGGAATGGATCGGACTGAGGGAACAGAATTAATTAACCAGCTGCTGTGTGCAAGGCGCCGGGCCGGGTGGGCGGGGCGGGGCGGGGCGGGGCGGGGCGGGGCGGGGCGGGGCGGGGCGGGGCGGGGCGGGGCGGGGCGCCCGGAGCACCTTTTGGGGCCGCCGGGAAAGGAAACGCGAGATGGGTCTGGTCTGCGCTGTATGACAGCAGTGTGACTGTAGAGGCAGAGAGTGAGGCATGAAGAAATGCCTCACCCCGCCGAGCTTTTAAACACTGCGTTCAACCAAGTGTGCAACTGTTCAACACTTGTAAGCGTGCAACTCCATGTTTTATCTCGTGCAAGTGTTCAACTAATCAGCCGTGGGATTGCAACTGCTCAACTCCACGGCTGTCCACTTGATAGTGTTCGACACGACAGTTGCACTGGAAAAGCAAAGGCGTGACTGAACACCTTTTAGAGGGGTGTTAAAGATTTAATGCCTTTGGAAAGGCGTTAACATGTCGTAAAGGTATTAAAATTAATGCCTTTGGGTGCTTTCAATGCCTTTGGAAAGGCATTAAACCTTTCACACTCCTAGAAAAGTGCTAAGTGACATCCAGTGTGTGCACTTGCAAGTGTTCAAATGGACCGGACAGCACTTTCCTGCTTGCTAAACACCTCCAAGTGAATAACTGTCGAGTCTAACATGTACAAGAATAGGTCGGAATAGGTTCAGTAAGTTGAACACTCGTTATTGCTCAACTCTGGGTTGAAAACTTGAAGTTACATGTATAACTGGGAGTGGCACACTTGCAATTGTTTATCAGTTGCACACTTGGTCTCACAGGGAACGGAAAGGGTTGGATCCCAAACGAGTAGTCATCGGTAGTCGCGCATATAGGGATAGGGGTGGTGGCAAAGTCCGTGTGCTTCTCATCGCATCAGTAGATGATAGTAATAGTGGTATTTGTTTTGCATTTGTCATATGGGGGTGGGGGAAGGAAGGATCCCCCCCCCCGTCCCTTCCCCTTCTGTGCATTCCTCTGGTGTATATTTACAATGGCGTCGTTGCCGCTTCTTGTTAGTAGCTATTGCTGTCCCTTATCTCTCCTCCCCCCCTTACAGTTCCCCCCCCCCCTCCTCTCTCTCTCTCCCTCTCTCTCCCTCTCTCTCTCTCCCTCTCTCTCCCTCCCTCCCTCCCCCTCCACTTCTCTCGCTCTCCTCGTTTCCCTCCGGGCTGTTGCACCGGGCCCTGCGTCCGAATCATCATACTCCCTAAGGACGCCGCGCGCGCCACTGTCCTTAGGGGTTTCCTACAAAAGAGACGATGAGAGAAAAATAAGCGGAAAGATAGATAAGCGATCCCCTCCCCTAGCCACCATCCCCCTCAAGAAATAAACGAATCGAGAGAAATGTCTGCTTCCTGTTTTTGTGCCACTGCGCGCCCGCCTCTCCGGCCCGCCTTACTTATTTGCAGCGCGCAGGTGGCGCCGCCGGGGCCGGGCCGGCCCGGTCGGCTCCCCTGGCCGAGTCGAGGAGGCGAACCGCTTTGTGAATGAAATAATTTATCATGGTGTCTGGGCGGCCGTGCTGGGCCGGGCTGCGGGGCTGCGGGCCGGGGATCGATCCCCCGCTCTCAATGCCAAAGACAAAAGTCGCTCGGAGCTGAATGAGCCTCAGGACCGGTGCACGCCGCCGGCCAAGGAGCTCCGAGGGGCCTTTTGTTCGGACCGCATAAGTATCGCCCGTAATAAGAAGGAATTCTCGTTAAAAATGTGTTATGGAGCGTGGGTTTTCGAGCAGGGCACACACAGGGCGGGGTAATAAGGTCCTCATGCTGACAGGGGGTGGTGTTCTCTGTGTTGCCTACCTACAGGGTTTTTTACAGCTCTTAGGCTTCCTATCTTTCATGAGGCGGTTCATTTGAGCCTGGACACACACTTTTGCTTCATAGACATTAGAACGTCTCCCGCAGGAATCAATCAGGGCAATAAATCAAGTCATTATTTGTAATTAGTTCTAATCTCGTGATTGTGATTTATCGAATTTCGTAATCATTGTTTTCTCTTCTCTTTTTCTTCTAATTTCTTATCGCTTTTATAGGAGGTGGTTGGTTTTTTTTTTTTCTGTTCTCTAGGCTCACGCGCTGTGTCGTAACGCTTCCTGACATCACCAGAACTAGCATTGCTGGTACCGACTAACGTACCTCTCTCGCGTCCTCTGTCCTCTCTCTCTCTCTCTCTCTCTCTCTCTCTCTCTCTCTCTCTCTCTCTCTCTCTCTCTCTCTCTCTCTCTCCCTCTTTAGCCACCC
Organism: Frankliniella fusca; assembly: GCA_029379305.1. Classification (NCBI taxonomy): domain Eukaryota; kingdom Metazoa; phylum Arthropoda; class Insecta; order Thysanoptera; family Thripidae; genus Frankliniella; species Frankliniella fusca. The sequence continues at coordinate 704,791 of JAHWGI010000322.1, read as the reverse complement.
ACGCAACGCTGGGAGAGAGAGATTTCAATTTCAGAGTTTAGTTCGCTTCATCGGGTCGAACGATATGACGCCTTCTGTGGCACACCTGCGCTATCAGGGGTCGGGTCTGGGGGCCTGGCGCGCTGGCGCGTGCGCCCGGGTGACAATAAGCTCCTTTGGAGGGCGCGGAGGTCGGGCTTGAGGGGGGCGGGGGTGGGGGGGGAGGGACTTGGGGAAGCGTCGTGGCCTGAGAGGGAAGGGGCCGGGACAGTGCTGGGAGAGGTAAATGGGGGATTAACGCTTAGGGAAACCCAACCCACTGTGAACGTGCCTCATACGATGTCTGGGAGAAAATGCTGGGCGTTTCAGAAGACGTGACAGTGTTGTAGGTCTGGATACACAAGGGACTACGGCGCCTGAGGGCCGGAGAGGTAGGCAAACCCACTCGAATATACTGCTGCGACGTATTCTCTGGAGAGCAGGCGGTACGAGTGCGCCGGGCACCCCGAGCCGAGGGCAGCGAAACAGTGGCGACAACTCGCCCTACAGCCAATAATATTAATTAATCAAACGGCATGACGGCTGGTGGCTGCGGGCTGCGCTGCTGAGTAACTAGTAATAATCCAGCTCTCAGAGAGAGAGAGAGAGAGAGAGAGAGAGAGAGAGAGAGAGAGAGAGAGAGGGAAGAGAAGAGAGATAATGAGAGAGAGAGAGAGAGAGAGAGAGAGAGAGAGAGAGAGAGAGAGAGAGAGAGAGAGAGAGAGAGAGAGAGAGTGTGAGTGTGCCCGTGGGCTCTGTGGGTCGTGGGCGTGGAGCTTTGGTCGGTGAGGAGTTTCATTTCGAGTGGCTTCCCTAATATGAAAACTTTGATGCAGACCTCCCGGCGCGCCGCTCCCGCCCCACCTGTGCGGCAATAGTCACGCCTTTCGAATGCGCCTAAGTCGCTTCCACTTAGCGCGGCCCTCCCAGACTGTCCCCCCCCCCCCCCCCCCCTCCCAGCACCGTGTGAGCTCTACCTAGCGCCCACTCACACCAGCTTCCTCTCAGCCTCAACCGGAAGAAAAAAGTAGCCTCACCTACCATAACCTCTTTATTGAAGATTTTTAGGCACGAAATAGAAGTAGCCTTTTAGTTTTGTCAGCGAACCCGAGTTTTTAGGCACGAAGTACCCTTATAGTTTTATGGCCGGATTACCGGAAATTTTGTGATACTCTGGAGGTGATTCGGGTTAATCTAGGGTAATCCGTTGGTAATCCAGCTCAATTCATGGATCTTCCTCGAAATTTTTCAATTTAGTCCAGAGTTTATCCACGGGTAACCGGGGTAATCCGTAATCCAGCTTAAACAAAATTTTCCTGTCATTTTCCCCTTGGTTTTTACGGTGCTACTTGACTAAAACCCCTCTTTCTTTCTCGCTTCACTCTAAGACCAATGTCCCGCCTTGCGGGCATCGCGGCAGAAGTAGGAAAAACTGGCGGAAAATTGGGAAGGCCTCTATACGGCTGGCGTTTCCATCCCTTCGGGGTCCAATGCTTTCTGGCATTGAGTCATTCATTGGAGCTGACTATGTCGGCAGCACGGAGTGAGGGTGGGCGCGTTGTAAATTCCACGAATTATACACGCGTAGGGAGGGCGCGCTATACACACAAAAGTGGGCTGACAAACATAATTTACGTGACAAAATCAGGTCTGGTGCGGGGGCGCGGACGGGCGCAGACCAAACGAACGCGCGCGCGCGTGCGCGCGCGTGTGTGTGTGTGTGTGTGTCTGTGTGTGTGTGTCTGTCTGTCTGTCTGTGTGTGTGTGTTAGGCGGGGACAGACGTCGAGCGTCCCTACCTCATTTCGCTCTTTAGGGTCCCCGGACCTTCCCTGGGGGATTCGTGCACGGGGCTGAGGGGCGTAAGGGAAGGTGGGGTACATTGGGACAGTGACTATTTCATCAATTTCAAACTGATTTCAGATGCTACCAAAAATTGACACAATGAGCATAGGCGCATTCTTCGTGATGGCACCAGTAATTGGAAGATTACAGAACATGTGTGCTGTACAGAAAATATTAAATGAAAATTAGCACAAAAAGACGTTAAAAGTAAGGTGACTTCTCATTTGAATTTTCCCTTTTTAAAACGAACTTAGTTGCGATAGCAAATCGGTCGGGTGGCTGGTCTATAGGTTGTTTCTTACGACACATTTCGCAGGTAGAGGTTTTGAATTGAATCCTAAAATAATGAAAAAAGATAAATAAATCAAGATCGAGGTGATCAGGTACACATTGGGACAGTACGCCACAATTGGCTAATGCGACATTTCAAAAAAATCCAAAACCGTCTCATTTGGAACATAATGACTTCTATCGACTTCCAGACCGCAAGGCGGTGTGCATTCTGCACATTTCACGGGAAAACGCGTTAAATTAAGTCAAATGTCCCAATGTACCCCATCCCATGTTGTCTTATGGCGTCCCAAACTGCCCCGTACCGGGGCACATTGGGACAAGGTGCAAATTTTAGGAAAACTTTTCTGCTAGCAAAGACTTAGTGACAAGATATTTGAGGGCTTTGGTGTACCAAAGACAACTCTCCAATGTACGATTAGGGCCAGCTTCGGTCATTCTAAGTCTGACGGTTTCGGATCTAGAGCAAAAACAAAAAATCCGTCCCAACGTACCCCACCTTTCCTTACAGCGGGGAGCGGCACACCGCTGGTGCAGTCGTTTCGAGCACAATATGGAGGGGCCAACTCTGGAGGCTCTGGAGCAGACAGCCATGCTATCACGTGGCTGCGCTAGCACTAGCACAGGTAGTTGGCGGGCAGGTATGGTGTCGCCTTGGTCCCTCTGCCTCGTTTGCGTGAGGGGAAAAAGAGAGGGAGGTAGAGCACTAAAAGGAAAAATCGCTTTTCTAAGGGGGTCAAAACCCCGTTTGAAACTCGGAAAGGGTTGAAAAACGGCCGAAAACAAAAGCAAAATCAGTTCCGACGCTTTTCGAAGCGACAGTGTATTCGTAAATAAGCGCTGCATCTGAATTGCGACGAAAACAACCGTTTCTCGACATTGGAAGAAGCTGCGATTGCGCCCGGATTGTGGCGAAACACGGATCACCTAAGAGTCGAAATTTGAACTCCAGGGAAGTTCGTTTCTCAAACCGAGACGATAGGAGCAGAATCTGGCGATCAGAGAGTTCGTATTTTTTCACCGACGTTTCTCGACGTTAGGCAACGTCGAAAATCGGCTCCCGTGTTGAGAGAGAGAGAGAGAGAGAGAGAGAGAGAGAGAGAGAGAGAGAGAGAGAGAGAGAGAGAGAGATTGAAATATTAATTTATCTCAGATAGAGGGCGAGAGGGGTCACACCATCACCAAACGCTCTTGCATGATTGATTAGCCGCTCCTTTTGCAGGGTGCTTGCAATTATGTCGGCACATTGTCGGCACTAGCCTCGCCACACCAAATCAAAGGCTGCTCACTGCCAGTCCGGTCGGGCGCTGCCCGGCGCTGCCTCGCCTGGCGTTGCTACCGCGGCGTTGGCACCCCTTTGCGCCAGGCCAACCCCAACGCCGCGGTGGCGATGGTGGGGTCCTCCACCAGCCATCAGCCGCGCCAACGAGCACGAGGACCCTCGGTTTAGGATGCTGCGTCGCCGTTGCTATATTGTTGTTTTCGCTGCTTTTGTGGCGACTGCAGTGTTGTTGCTGCTTATTATTAACGGATGGTTGGCCACGTGACTCGCTCTAAGGGTGAGTCTATTCGTGGCTGCCAAAATTTTGTAGCGGATAGGGGGCTCTTAGACAAGTATTTTGATATCGAACAGTTGGGATCGGAAATCAAAACTACGACCGCTAGAGAGAAATCTAATTTCGGGAACCGCGAGCGCCGGAAAGTAGGCAACCCACTCCATTCTCGAGGTGCATATCCGAGTATTCCGCTTTTGAGAAATGCGCCATGCTTGTTTGTGTATATGTCGTTTCTTCGAATGCGTAGCAGTCTTGCGGGATTGCATAGTCGCCAGGGCTTCAGGGGCCATGGCGCCTTACGGGCGAATGATGTTGGCAAAACCGCAGTACTGTTACGCATTCATCAAAGAAGCACCTGGTACACAACACGGTAAAAACAATGTCTGATTTTTTGAGGAAAAAGGAAAAACTTTGAGGACCATGGATACTTTGAGGAAAACGCCTTAGGTTTTGAGGAAGGCTCCTCAAAAAATAAGGGGAACCTCCATAAATTTTTAGGAGACTTCACCAAAATCAAAGGCGTTTTCCTCAACGTATCCAAGGCCCTGAAAGTTCTCCCTTTTCCTCAAAAAATCAGACATCGTTTTTTACCGTGAAACATGCATGGCGCATTTCGCATTTCTCTAATGCGGAATACGCGGACATAAACCTCGAGTATGGAGTGAATTGCCTACTAGCCGGCGCTCGGCCGGCGCTCGGTTCTCGAAATTAGATTTCTCTCTAGCGGTCGTAGTTTTGATTTCTGACCCCGAGTGTCCCATATCAAAATACTTCTCTAAGAGTCTAAAATCCGCTCCAGACTTTTGGCAGACACGAATAGACTCACGTATATTGACAACAACTCACGGAGAAAACGACGTATTGGTTTTCAAGCAGTTTTGGAGTAAACAAGACTCTCTTATGGATGAAATACACGGGATTTGTGAGGCACCTTGAAAGTCAAGACGCCGGTTTCTCCGAGCTTATCGCGTCGGATCGCACGCGTCTTTTCATGTGATCGTTTTAGTTCTTGTACTTTTTATGGCTTTGCACTTGCGCTAATTTTTGACTTAATTTAAGGAAAAAAATTTGGTTCTTTGTATTTGTTTTATAACAATGATTGGTGATATTACAAAAAAATTAGCTCTGAGAGCAGATATAGATTAGCTAGTTTCGTGATGGGTAATTGTATTAGCCGGTGTGGTCGAGTGCCGTAGCTAGGGATGGCCCATGGAAAAAAACCTCGGAAAAAAACCAGGAAAAAAACCGGTTTTTTACGTTTTTTTCCGAAGCCCTCGGGAAAAAACGGAAAAACGGGAAAAAACGATTTTTGAAGCTACAATGAGCATAAATAGCAAAATATCACAAAAAAGATATTTTTTGGTGAGTTTCGACGTACCTGCCTACACTGTAAATCTGAGAGTCATGTTTCTGACTGAAATTGAACGAGGCATATAACATCGCCCTAAAGGAGTGAGGAAATTCTATATTGCTCATTTGGAGTGATAAGCCTCACTCAAATCGAGCGAGATCACTAGATATCGCTCGTTTTGAGTCACAGAAGCGACTCAAAAGGAGTGATATTTAATAATATGACTCCCCAGGAGTGACAAAATTTGGGTCACCAATCTCGCTCTCCTGAGAGCGAGATTTCTCACTCCTCGATTTACAGTGTACCAATATATCCCAGCTCTTCACCTACTACGAGCACTTGCGGTGTCTCGAACGCGTGGGGTATCACTGGAAAATTGCGCAGATGACCAGTATCTAAAGCGGAAGTGCTAGTCTGCTCTGCCCTCAGGGCAAATAAGGGAAAGGAAAATGCTTTACTTTGATTAATAAATTCCCCTAGCAGCAGGTTATATGTTTTAGACTTAATAAAAAAAAATGTTTTAGTTATAAATCAAAGATATTTTCAGCTATAAAGTGTGTTGTGTCTTTCTAATGTTATCCAAACTCTTTCCTTGGAAAATGGGTAAGGCAATAATGTTCTCAATCTTTATATATATTATTAGTTTCACAAACAACAGAAACTGAGGGGGAAAAACACACCCACATGTACATTATCATTTTAATAATGCATATATTTGCAAATAAACAAGACATAGAAAACAAAAAAAGAACAATTATAATTTTTAAAGGAGTTCAGTCTTTCCTAATTAAAGGATTAAGTTAAAGGCAACACAGCTCATTTCATGCGTTCGAATGAAAATATCGAGCATATCGAGCCGGCGCGAACGGACGAAATGCCAGTAAAATGCCTACTATTTGAATGAAAAATAAGCTTTTAACAGTTGTAGTGGTTTTCAAAGTAAAATAACGAAAAAAATCGTTTTTTCCCAAATTTTGGGTTTTTATCCGTTTTTTTCCTGGTAAAAAACGTTTCTTTCCTCCGAATTTAAAAAAACCGGTTTTTTTCCATCCCTAGCCGTAGCCGAGGAGGGGTATTGGCGAGTATTCACGAGTAGCTATAACGAGTAATTTATTTCGTGTACGCAATGAGTAGTTTAGTGGAGGACCCCTCGAGTGAGCACGGTAGAGTCAGCAGTTTTTCGTAAAAGTTATAGCTTAGAAAACCACGACATTGTGAAAATAAATAATGAAACATATTTATTTCATGCTGCACACCTCCCAGACCGGGGCCAGCCCAACCAGCCCAACCAACCCTTCGCTCTCGCTATCTCTTTCCGATTATCGCTCCGGCCGTAATTAACAGCCGGGCTCACGCCTCAGTACTTGCCAACAAAACATTACCAGCAAAGCGCCGAGGCAAGCAAGCAAGCAGCTGCCTTCCAGCCCTCCCTCCCTCCACCTCCCTCCACCTCCCTACCCCCCCCCCTCCCCCTCCCCATCGCCCCTCACCTCCTTTCTGCTGCAGCGCCCGACAAGAGGCAGCAGCCCCCGCAAAGACTGCCGTGCTCTATATGAATACAAACTGTTCGATAAAACACACTCAAACATACTTTCCTCCCATAATCGTAAATTCTCTTAAGACTGCGTGATCAACAATTATTTTCCCAAAGTAATAGGCGCGGGGGTACAAGGCTGGTGCACGGCATGGCGTGACGCCTCAGTGGTCCACCCCTGCCCCCCCCCTCTCCCCCCCCCCCCCGCTCCGCCCAACCCCGTCTGCCCCCCCCCCCCCCTTCCCCTCCCGCCCCCTCGCCGGGCCACCACTCGTACACTTGAAAAACAAATGTGCAGCTTTCCTCACTTAAAGTGTACTTTTTACTACTTTGCACATTACATGGTGTCGAGTTTTACTAGACATTACAATAACGTCAAAACTTTTAACGTCTCGCGAGTGTCGAATGTTTGTACACTTGGACACATGCACCAGCTAATTGGGAAGCCATCACAGACGTCGAGTAACTGCACACTAAATGGTGTGCAGTTTATTGAAAGTTTCGGAAGTGTCGAAACATTGCACAACAAATGACGTTTAGTTAAGCTGGACACCTTGAAGTGTGCAATATTTGCACATTTTAAACTCAACACCAACATACATGCAGAACTAGACATTTGTTTTACCAGTGTTTGTAACACCCTGAAGGGCGTGTGTCGTTGTTTCGGCATGAGACAGCTGTGACGGATGACTTGCCCAGTCACACACACACACACACACACACACACACACACACACACACACACACACACACACACACACACACACACACACTTTATAGTCATGCGACGTTTGACCAGCCAGTCGATACCCGGGGAGCTTAGCGTAACGGTGCATCGCCGTGACGCGTGAGTAACGCCGTTAACTCTTAATGAAATTAACGTTCGTCAGCCTATAATGGGTGGTGCCAGCGGCGGGGAAGGGCGGCGCTACTCGTATGGGAGAGGGAGAGGGAAAGATGAAGAGAGAGAGAGAGAGAGAGAGAGAGAGAGAGAGAGAGAGAGAGAGAGAGAGAGAGAGAGAGAGAGAGGTGAGCGGGGCTCGTGATTGGTGGGTTGGTGTGGGCGGGAGGGTGAGTACAGTGACGTGGCCCGGCGGACCCCCACCCAGTAAAGGATGTCGAGCAGTTCCGGTGGACAAAACGACCGCACTGTGTTACAAACACACAACACATAAGCACATACACTCACGCACACACGAGTATAGGGCACAAGCGCCGGCCAGTAGAAGCAAGGACTTTGCTGGAGTGTGTTGCGCTCACACATCAGGCCAGTCGTGTGTGTGTGGTTTTTTTTTCTTTTTTCACCAGTCATTTGTTTTATCTCGTTCTATTTTTTTTGTTTGTTTTTTTTTTTGTTTTTTTTTGTTACTGTTCATTTTGCTTATGCGTTTTGGGGATCTGCTCCACGGGCGTCCACAGGCATAAGTTGTGCGCGAGCGGGAGTTGAGAGAGACGGCCGCATTGGAGGCGGTGGCGCCGGCGCCGCCAATGTTGAATAGCAAAATAAATCGTAATGATACGACGCGACCCCCGCGCCTGTTCGCTGTCCTGCCGGTCGCTGCCCGCCGCTGCCCCTCCCTCGTTAGGCGCCTTTCTCTTTTCGGTCCTTCGAGGAACAGTGGACGGGCGCTGTGTATTACACACTAAATGGCAATGGACAATTTTGTAACTTGCACCGAACAAATTTGACACTGGGCTCTGAACAATTCTGCGCGTCACTAGCAAGTTACAATTTTGTCCAAAGATTTGGACAATTTTGTTGTGTGGATCCTTTGGACAACTTTGTTCTTAGTAATGGATAATATTGTAGCTAACTTGGTTACAAATGAACAAATTATTTGCACCTTATTTTTCCATTTTCTATGGACAAATTGTACGATAACCTAGTTACATTTTAAAGCAAAATTAATTTCGTTGTTATTGCGCACTTAAATCAAATATATTTTTATTCGATAATATAAAGCTATTACAGTACCGTGGGAGATAATTAAACACCAAGTGGTCATTGAAATCCACTTATCATTAATATATTGGTGTCCGAAGTTTGCTGAATGAGGGCAGGTGAAACTTATCACAAAGCAAAGCATTCAATCCGCTCGGAATCTAATTATCATATTCATCCTATTCTTGACGATCCTTTTCTTCTTAAAACTCTTTGGTAAATCATCAGTACCATTACACTTGGTCTATAATTAACCTCACTAGTGTTATCCATTTCATCTTTCATTTTGCAGATAATATTAAGAGATACAATTTATCACTTTCGTGTCAAGGCAATAATAAATTGAAGATGGTAGAATTAATCCAACAAACAGTTGTCGTGCTGCTGTTTCCCACTTTCTTCACAAAAAGTTCCACTGAAGAAAACAAGAAACCAAACACTCACTCCTTGTTGGCTGAGGCGGTCTTAACCTGTCTTTCCTTGACTTATCGAGCAGCCATACTTCTAGAACTATAGAAGGGAAGGACTGCCTACTCCGGCCTCCCAAGCGATCAAAAGCGGCGACGGAGATGGCTCCCGGCTGACCGCGCGCCGCTGCCTACCTCCCAGGGGCGAAGATCTACCCGGCCCCGGCCTCAGCATAGGAGCAATGGGCGCGGCGCGACCCGCCCGGCTTCTCCCGCCTCTAGCTCCTAAACCGTTCGAGCTAGATGGTGGGTGAAAGCGAGGCGAATAAAGTTCAAAGTTCAAGCTTTCCAACGGTGTAACTATTTTTGCTATGCGACCCATACAGCCCGAACGAACGACCCGCAAAGTTCGACGAAAGCTGCAGACTCGAGGCATGGCGCGCCAGTCAGGACGCCCGGCGCGACCCACCCGGCTTCTCCTGGCCCCAGATTCTTAACCGTTCAAAATAGATGGTGGGTCAAAGCGAGGCGAATAAAGTTCAAAGTTCAAGCTTTCCAACGGAGTGATGGTTATTGTTTGATTGACATTAGAAAGGCAAGAAATTTATTAGTCCAAAAACGTAGAATGTTATACTTTTGTCAAGATACCAAAACAGGCACATGTGTCATCGATCATTTTCTAATGAAAAAAATTAGAGACAAACACATTCTTTGTTCAGCAGAATTTAAGAGGAGGTAATGAGTCTGTAAGCCTCAACACAAGATGGAGGAGCTTCATCAGAGGCACTTTCAAAAATGTTATAAGGGCAAGTCCGGAGAAAGCAGAAAAAAAGAGACCAAGTAGCTGGATAATGGACACCAAACACAAAGTAAGACTTAAACAGAAGGGCCAAAGCACGAACACTAGGAATGGCATGTAGATCAATAGCCTTTGAATCTAGCACGAGGAAAAATTTCAATATCTTCTTAGAGATAGGACTAACAATGCCAATTAAATAGGGCTGAACTGCTTGTTTAGCTTCAAGTCTCTTCTCCTCAACAAATGTTGTTATTGAAACATCAGGCTAGGAAAGAAAAAAATGGTTAAAAATGAAGAATTGTACATTACTAGAATTAACTGATAAGAAAGCCCCTTACTCCTTTTAATACGATAAGTTTACTCAAATTTGGAGCAGAGGAGATATGCACTGCTCTCCGCTGTCTTCGACTCCGAGGTCCTGTTCTTGCATTGAGCGGGTGGGGGAGGTGATACGCCAATGCAATACAAGCAATTAATGTTTCTGTAACAATTAGTACTGATTAATAAAACCATGAAAAAAGACAGCTTAATCATCCAGATTTAAAGACATTTCTTCTTCTTAACATCCTCAAATTGCAAAGTAATTGGGATTTTTGACAGCCAAAGTTCTTTTATCTTTGGACTTAGTTCTAGAAACTTTGCACACATGCTCTTTGCTTCAGGATACATCCTGGGAAATTCTTCAGATATCTACAATTTAGATAGAAAATAAAGTAAGTAACAGATCATTCTTTAAAACTTGAAAGGCCTTAGTTTCAGTAACAGTGAGGACACTTACCACCTCACCACTGTAATTAACAAATTGTGGAAAATCTTCGAGGATCTTTGTGATACTCTCCCCTTTCCTTCTTCTGTTGCATCTGAGTTCATACATTGAGGCCATGCCATCCAAAATTGTTGCCTTGTTTTGACGATCAGGGTTCATAATTCCCAAAGCCACAATCTGAAAATTTTAAATACACACCAAGAATTAATACCGAATACCTGGTAAAGCTGCTGAATTACTGAATACCAGACAATAAGAACTCACATTGACAGAGGAAGAAGTTGAAGCTGCTCCTTTCTTCGTCTTAGACTTTGTTCTATTTTTCTTACTTGGCCTCTCATCTTCAGGGAGGGCATCTTGAATGCGCTTCATGACATTATTAAAGTTCTGGAGTACAGATGACTGTAAGACAAAAAAACAATTGAATTAATGATGGGACAAAAAGTAAAGAGGATATAAAAGATACTACTTAAATAGATGACAACTAATTTCACACAAAATAATCCTGTTTGAAATCCAACAAATTTTTTAATAAGATAAAAAAAATTATAGGCCAAAAAGTTCAATTTAAGTGTCTGATGGACTCCAATCCCATAAGTAGAGTAATGGTGCTCCCACAGTGTTGCCTCTATTTCATTTGACTCATATTTGCTAGTGTGATATCCACTAAACTTAAAAGAGTAGGGGCATAAATAAGGTTGTTTCAAGTCACTTTAACATTTTAATCTTCGTCTGTGCATTGTTTCTGAGGCTGTTACCCCGTCCCAGTCATTTCAACACTTCTGTACAAATTTGTACAAATTGAGTTGTAAAGTAGGATTACTTAATATGTATTGATATTATAACAAAACCTCATTGTGGTGGGCATACCCCCCACCTTCATGCTCATTATGAGAATAAATTTTAATGCCATTGTCCACTCAAATGTCTCACAACCTCGTCCCAACAGTTTCAAGGCATTAGTTTGTGGAAGCACTCTAAGATACATCTCTCTTGTTTTCAAAGACAAGGAGCTCCTCTCCAAAGTGAATGCAAAAACAAATTTTGGATGAACACTGATAGAGACAAAACACTCACCCATGGATCCTTGCCTTTAATTTCAAATGGCCGCTGGTATTGAGGATAAGTCACAACTAGACTCTTAGCCAACCCTTCTCTCATCCCCATTGTCACTTCATTAGGATGCCTGAAAGGACAACACTGATTACTTGAAAAAGTAGGCAGCTTCAAAATGAAAAGTAAACAAAAAAGAAGTCAATGTTAATGTAGAATGTCCCTTCAATGCTCAACTTTTTCTCCAAATTGTATTACAAATGTGGCATTGAAATTCAGACAGGGGTAGAAAGGAATAGAAATAACAAATGTTCTAATTGACATTTCAAGCACTGTGAATGTTTTCAGCACCTAAAGCACTCATTCAAAATGTGCATTGAGACGGCAACTTTCATGAAATTATACATTAAAAGGAAGTTACTGCTTTGAAAGACTGCAATTCGGGCCCAAATATACAGTAGAAAATGCAAAGTTTCATTCAAATATAAAATAATTTTAGCAAAGAAAATTTCCTTGCTTTAAGTAACAACAGTAAATGTTCAATGCACATATTTCCTCACACTTACTTCTTATAAGACCAGCAAATGTGGCGCATTAAGACTCTACACATTAGTTTGCGTGATTTTTCAGCGAGTACCCAACCGTCCTTCAAGTGAGGCACAAACTTTTTACACTGCTTATTTTTCTCGAGAATTTCCTCAACATTAAACTGAAAAGAAACAAGAAATTAAACGGATTTCAGAACAATTTCAAGACAGTACTCTGGTAAAATTTAAACTCACAGTAATTAAGTGAGGTTTAAGCTCTTTTAGACTATCACTATCTTTGAGAAATGAAGACACTCTGTAAGACCGACATTCTCCAGTGTTATTTTCCTTGTTACTATCATCGCCATTGTCATCATCGTCATCATCATCATTATCATCTTCATTTTGCACACTGAAGTCAGAATAATCAATATTATTTTCTCTAACATTAAGTGAATCATCATAAAAGCTAATCTCATTGTCATCAGTGGTGTCATCAGTTAAAGCTGAACTGTTGGTCTTCTTGCAACTAACAGTATTAACAGTTGCAGTTGAACTGTTTGAATGAGTCTGGGTCCTCTCAGAACTATTTGAAAGAGACTGAATCATGCCAGATGACCGACTTGATATTTGGTCTCCCCCAGTTTGGGTTAATTTCCTTCGCTGTGGGCATTGAATTGAAAAGACGATTAGTTAACAAAAACCACATATCTACAAAGAAAAGAATAATATGATACTACCTTTGGTGAATTAATTGGATTATTAATAGGCCCATTAACTCCCGAAGGATTGCTCATACTGGGGCCACCAGATGCTGTGATTAAAATAAAAAGAGAAGATGAAAATCTGACCTTGAATACCAGATGAAAAGTGTTACTAACTTTTTTTCTATCAATAATTCTCACAGTAAAAGTTAAATATATTCAGGGGAACGAGTTCATTGCACGAAGAGTAAACAAAACTACCGAGAGCAGACAAAACAAGAAGCAAATATCAAAGAGGAAGAGAAACAGAACATCAATAAATTGATATTAAAAGTAGATACTCGTTCTTTACACACAAAAATCAGCTGAACAGTATAAATTTTGAATGACTGGTGTTAGCGGATATTATTGACTGTTGCACAGTACTGATTGTTGGCTGCTTGGGACAATGGCCACCAATGAATAAGGAGGATACTGAATATCAATTTTGTCTTTTTTCTTTAAATTTCTCAATGTTACCTACTTTAGTTTCTGCACATTTTTTCTTCCCTGACACTTACTTGACTGTTTAGTAATATATGTAATAGGTAAGTCAGTTAATGTATGTGACAAAATGAACATTATGTAAGAGGTAATATTGAGCTCAGTCATTCAAAACATATTCCTGTACAAGGTTTTTCTTCACTTTTTCCCATGGAAGCTGAAAAAAACTTCATTTAAAAAGTTATGATTGGGTGTAACTTGAACAGAAAATAATACATTCATGATATGATATATAATAGTTTTGACAATGAAAGATGTCCAACACCTATGTATTTTTGAGCACAATACTCGTCCCCTACACTAGGAAGGGAAAGTGATTGTGTAAAGAACGAGTAAAAAGGAGAAAAGAAAACACAAAATTAATTTTGTGCTAATACTGGTACTCGTTTTTTACACAGCCGATGTTAATTGCCATTAAACATATACTACATGAAACTGGAAATGCTGATATTTTGTCTAGGTTTTGTCACTGATGACGCTATTCTGGGTATTCCCTTATTCTTATTCCCATCAGCAGGTCACAAGAGCATTGTTGCGAAAGTCGACGCCTTCCGCACTTCCACAAAGACGCGCTGACGCGCTTCAGTTTCTGAGATCAATACTCATTCTTCTACCACCAAGTAGGAGGTGGTGGTGGTAAAGAACGAGTAAAAATCTCATTTGAATTGGATTTGTTTTTGTGGTAATCATGTTTTGGTTGTAATCAATTTGTTTTCAAACCGTAAAATTTAAATCAATTTTTAAAAAATTCTCTTGTGGCTTGCTTTAGTTGCCAATACAAAATCCCTTTCTGCTTAAGAAATTCTTCCAAAAATTTAAAGGCTCATGGTAAAAGATAACAGTCCAGAAAAATAAAGTAAGAAGGAGCACTCACCACACATAACCTTGTATCTTTCCAGGCGAATTAAAAAGGCATCTTTCTCATAGTCAGAGTAGGAATCTAAGACGTCTTGCGTAAAATACTCTAGCAGGGCTGAGTACTTGTAAGCATTTTCAGGATAAGATTGGTTCACTTGAGAAGCAAAAACAGCAGATGGGTTCTAAAAAAAATGAGAAATAATTAGGGGAAAGATCTGCATAAACAAAAGTTCCCTTTAAGATTAAAAACACACTGACCTCTGATAACAACAGCTTTACTCGGTTGATTGTTTTAATGTATCCTAAAAGCAAAATAGGAAAACATAAGTAACATTACACCAACTGAAAAATCAATGTGAAACACAATAAAACACTCACCACAAACAGCAATCATGAACAAAATTTTCATGCTAATAAAATTCACAAGACATCCTCGCCAATTCGAAGATTTTGCCAAGTTCCAATCATTTCAGAAATATGCTTTGCCAATAAAATAAAAACAATTAAGGACCTGAAATGGAAACAGAAAAACATATAATAACAGGCAATTATGTATCTATATAGTTGCCAAAAGGATGGACTTCACTCTAAATCAGCAAAACTTAGATAGATATTCTAGTTGTTCAGGCTCACCTATTCTCTCAGTCCACAATACTAAAATAGGAATAGTAAAGTAACTTGCACACAGGACCACAAACTTCGGGCTGCTTGAAAAGAGCCGGACAGGAGAACACAGGAAGAAGAGGGTCGGATCCTCATCTCCGATTCAACGTTGCTGAACATCTAGAAAAAAATCAAACATTTAATAAAATGCTCCTATTTTTACTAACTGTTAAATAAACTTGGTCAAATTTATCACAAGTATCTCAATACATAGACCTTACCTAATCTCAGTCCATCGTCAATGAAGACCGAGTGGCCATCTCACTTGGACATCAAGAAAAGTCGACTTTGACTCCGGACTTCAAATTTTCAACAAGGAGCAGCTATAGATAGGATCCATTTTGAAGGCAAAATGCTTGACAGTCTCTAAAGGAAAAAAATTAAGTTGCATTAATGAGGAGGTTTTGATAGAATTAAAATCACATTTCAAGTCATTGGTTTTTCAAAACTTTCTCATTTTGTGGACCTCTGTTTTTGTGTGTTCCTGGCCTTTCTCAGTGCTTCTCTACGTAACGCTTCAGCCGACCATGAAAACAAAGACACAGGGAAATAGGAAAAGATACCTAATGGATGATGAAGAAAAGGATTTAGCTTAGTTCGCAACGCCCCGCCCTAGCGCCGCTGCTCATGCAGGCCCGGGTGGGTGCTGGTCGACAGCCGCTCTTCTCCACTTGACTAGGAGACACTTGACAGCGAGCTGGTGTCAGCGGCCCCGTTTGTGCTGGCCACTGCTTGATGCGTGGCTCGCTGCGCACTGAAGGGCGCTCTCCTCGCTGTCTCTCTCGCACTCACGGGTTTCGCCGCAGAGGTGCAAGAGAGACAGAGCGAGGAGACCGTAGCTGGAGTCCCAGCCAGGGTCGCCGAGCTAAAGCTTGAAGCTACCCGAGCACTATCAGGATCTAAGGACAAAGGAGCAGTAAGAGCTGTTCTGAGTGCGAGCGAGGAGCTGCAGGGAGAAACCTTAACATCAGCAGACCGATTCCGCTGCTCTCGGTGCTCTCCTCGGGTGCGAGAGAGACAGCATTCCTGCACCGCTCGGTTGTCTCCATGAGAGAGTGAGACAGCAACGAGTGCCGGCTGCGGAATCAGTCTGTGCCGGCCCGGTGAGTGCGACAAGGACAGAGACGGAGAACGCAAGGAAGCGTCCTGCAGGGGGACTCAGACTCACCGCCGTAGACGGAGACGCCGCAGACGCAGTGCTCCCGCTGAGATCGGCTCGGCGTGTGTGGAGCGTAGTCGAGCGGGAGTGAGAGTGAGTCGCCGTGGATCCAGAGCCCGACCCGCGCCCGCCGCCGACGTGGCTGTAGTCCGCGATGAGGTCGACGTGCTGAAGCCGCCCGAGCACCGTCAGCCTGTGCTGGGACTCCAACCCATCCTCACCGCCTGCCTCCCTTGGCTTGTCAGTCTCACCCCCTGGATGTTGAATGAGTTGAGCTTTCCGCCTTCCTTGCAAATTATTCTGACTCGAGTTAACAGCACCATAGTCATCACCAGTGACTGGTACTCAACATTGAAAAGTTCTGGTACCTTGAACTTATACCAATTCGCCTAGAAAAGAAAATCAGAATTACGAGACTGGTCTGTTTTTAAACAGGAATCAAAATGCCATGCACCTTACCTGTTCTTGTCTTTATTAATTTATCTTCATCTCAAATTTCATAAGGTAAGAAATCAACAAAATAAGAGCTAAACATGAGGCAATAATAATAATAATAATAATATAATAAGAATTTCGGGCGCGGTAATAACGCGAGTTGTACGCAGGGTAATAAAACGAATTTAAGGCGCGATGAAAATAATTTTGGACGCAATGTTCAGTGAAAGAGAAAATTTAGCAGGAAAAGCAGTGGCATTGTAGATAAAATGAGTTACAAGTTAAATATGCATGTGTTCATGTGTGCCAGAAAAGACAGATGGAGCAAGAAGCAATAGTCAGAATATTAAATATTCCTATCAATTCTTAAAATGGAGGAGAATGTTGTGGAGACAGTTAAAGCAATATTCAAATGAGTTCTCAGTACCCAATGTGAGATACGATTCCCCTCGACCACTGGAGCGATGCAGGAAAGTAAGCCGCCCACTCACCAATGTTGCCGAGTTACAACAGCTACAGTAACTCAGATGGAAGAAGGGCCCTGCAGGAATTATAAGAACAAATTAAGCATAAAAATCAATTCAGCGGATATCTTATAAGTAATAGCATAATCCTGGGACTAAACTCACTGTGGAGAAGACGGCCCATGCCCCCATGGCAGCGTCTCCCATCAGAATGTTCTGAAGATACAGTTGGGACGACTGGGACATCAGATTTCACCTGTAACAGAAGGCAATGATGAACAGAAATCAGAATAATGTCCTCACTTTTCCAGCAGGATGGAATGTTATTAACTAATAAAAGGCAGAGAGTAGCAGGACAGATAAATGAAAATCTAATAATAAAGACATACCAATCCATATAGGGATTGTGGGTATAGCCTTCTCAGCTTCACACTGCAACATGACAGGCGATGAGTGATAAACCCAGCACCTGAAATATAAAGTTCGTTAATTTACATTCTTTACTGAACACTTACAAAACCAAATGGAATAAGTGGAAGCATTACTCACCAAGGCAGGCATTTCTCCACCAGAAACAGACAAATCCTTTGTTCTTGGAATGCTCAGCCTGCAGGGGGATGTCAAGTCTCAGTTCTCCAGCAGCCACACACATAAATTGTTCGCTACCACGTCAATTTCGCTTTCCTGCCGTTTGACACTGTCCTGTTCATGCGCCTGCTCAAGAAGTTGAAAATCAGTCGAGCACGGAAACTTACAAGCAACGTTAAGAGCCGGGAGAAGGCGCGACACAGTCGAAGCACAACCACGAGTATCGGTCATCGGTCGTACTCACCAGTAATTCGAAGAGATGATTGGAAGTCTTACGGATAAAACCGACAGCGTCCTCAAAGAAACTTCTCGACTCCACAAGGAAGGTTAGGCATGTCGCACGCGCTAGCTCCAGTCTTCACTGCTCACAGCTGACGAGCTGGGCTGGACGAGTCGGAGCTCAGCTGATCCATTTGACGGTTGACGTCCTTTTCAAATGAGATCCAATCCAAACCCCAAACCACCTCCCCTCCCCTCCCCTCCCTATGGGTTCTCGAACTCTCGAACTCGAGCATTCGAGAGTCTTTCGACCATGCTCCGTACTCGAGGGGAAGGGAGGGGACGGGTGCGGTTGAGACTATAGCAGACGACGCAGGCCCGGGCCGCCAGCGAGCTCTTGTAGTACAAGGGATCGGCTATTTTTTAATTTATTTAACATGTTGCCGTTCCTTGAGAAGTGAAAGAAGCCCATTACCAAATAGAAAATTTATGTATTGATTCTCTTGATACAACGAATTTGTGTCAATCTCTGTGCTTGTTTCAAACAACGCGTAAAATAGTATCCCAGGGGCTACGCTGGGTTCCGAGTGGGGTTAGTTTCCAAACATACTCGCTGACATCTGACATATTCACGTAATGCGCCGAAAGGGTCGACGAAAATTCCTGTGGCGGGCGTAAAGCAGAACGCCTTACGCTAAGAGAAAACAAGAAAAAGAAAATCTTCCCCCTGTAAGTACACGAAAGTATCTGGACTTTCAATTTGTTAAGTAGCCATGACATCTGTCATGATTTGTTTATTCTTTGGTATTTCAAAGGCACGACCCGAGGCATTGCCAAATGAAGTTTCATGTGCAGAAGCCGCAACAACCACAACATGTGATGAGGAGATTACCCAGTCCTCACTTGCAAACCTCAATGAGCATAGTGCCTGTTTTTCTCAAGTGGGGTCGATGGGAAATGGTTTGAATCTTCCTTCAGCAACAACATCACCTACCACCCCGGTAAAGGCAAATCTGTTCTGTGGAGGTACTGATAGCTTAATATCTCCAAGCACAGGAGTCCTGAAGAGTCGAAACAGTACTTTGTTTTGGGGTGATGCTTTTGAGGAAGTAAGGAAAATTTGATTGCTGTCTTACTATGTTCTGTGGAACCTTTTCGTCATGATTTAAAAAGCTACGACTCACTTTTCGTACAGGGAACACTTTTTAACTCTACACCGGTTAAAAGGAATTCAGGCTGTGATGATGGAAGCTTTTTTTCTGGCGATGCATTACAGGAGGTAAGATCTTCCACACTCCACCTTGCTGATACATGTTTAAGGATGGTTTGAAATACATCTCTATTATTGCATCCTTACAGCAACAGCTGGAGTCGCCTACACCAGTCACAGTACCAATACAGAACTGTACAAATGCTGTTGCAACTGTGGACGAACAGAACACTAATAAGAAATTGTTCACTGTGTCAAGCATGTGTCTCATTGATGCAGCAAACTCCGGAATCTATCGGTGTCAACCAGAAGGAGAGGTTTGTTTTTTATGAGACTTATGTTATGATTGGTTTATGTGTCCTGTTGGCATATCTTATATGTGTTCCTATCCTTTCTTTCTATTCAGGTTTCAAATGCAGGGACATCAATCCCTTGGAAAGACTGTCCATCTCAGACTGTGCAGGATTTGCTAGTCTCCCGATTACCTCAAGGCTGGGAGGTTGCTGCAGGAACTGGCTCCAGGACCTCTTTTGTTTTGAGGATGAGTGCATCTGAGGATTTGTGGTGTTTAATTCAGAGAAGTGCTCTTATTAGTAAAGATGGGACAGTTCAATTAGCTGTGCATGGCCATTTTATTAGCTTGGACCATCCTATTTGGCAGGAATTACCATGTAGGGTGGGTCTTACAAATCGAGAATCGGTAGATGAATTTGTGCACTATGTTCAAGAGGTTGTTAGAGTGTTCCGCTCTCATGTGGTATGTATAGGAATTCCGGAGTCTAAATGTGCTGCACAGGCTGCGAAATACCCTGGATTGGTGTTTGATTCCAATACTCTCAAGGAGTCACAGTACAATGTAACATATAGGTCAGTGAGTTGCGAAATGTTGCTGTCTACTAAAATCAAAACCAAAAAATTTTGCTCCTTGTGTTCTGCAATTAGACACTCACTGCTTCGACGGTTTAGATCTGAGGACCCTATGCAGAGCCCCCACATCAAAGTCAACAATAAGTACCTGGACTCAGCTCAGAAAAAGCACAAACTGACAAAACTTTCAAGGAGTATTAAAAATTCTAAAAAAAGGGAAGATTATCATCGGGCTAAAGCTGCAGCTCTTATTGAAAAGTTTGGAGTGAATGTTGATGAAAAGACCAGCAATGAGATCAGAGACATTCTTGACAGGCACTATAATTCTCTTCAAAAATCAGATGTGGAACAAGATAAACTCCAGAGGATTTTTCTTGAACAGCAGTTGAAAGCCTCAAAGGTCAAAAATGCAACTGGAATGAAGTGGCATCCTGTCATGATCAGGTTGGCTTTGCAATGTATATATGGTCTCTCCTGCTGCATATGATGCAATAGCAGGCACGGGAATTATCCGCTTGCCATCAGCAAGGACTCTCTTTGATTATTCTCTTGTAGCACTCACAAAGCAGGGCATCGATTTTTCAGCCATGGAAGAGGTAGTAGCTCAAGCAGATGAGCATCCTGCAGACCACCATAAAAGGTATTTTATTCTGCTCATGGATGAAATGAACATTTCTCAGAATCTTGTGTACAGCAGAGCTACTGGGGAGTTGACAGGGTTTGTTCACCTGGATGAAGTTCCGCGTGAGATAGCTGCATTGGAAAGGGAAATGGACAAGGGTGAAAATTTACCTACTGCTTTTAATTGTGATAATCCTATTGATGTTTTGCGAAGGGAGCATCTGCATGAGGTCGAAGAGTATGGTGAAGTCATCCCTGATATTAGTCAGAAAGTTCTGTCATATATGGCTGTCTGTATAACAAATGGTTTCAAGCAGGTCATAGCATCCTATGGTGGTACTAATCTTTCTCCAGCATCATTAAGTAAAAATACTTGGAAAATTGTTGGTGTCATGAAGGGTTCTGAAGCACATGTATTGGGTCTCGTTTGTGATGGTCATTAGGCAACCGGCTGTGCGGTGTGTGGATAGCGCCCCTGATTGTCGAAGGGAGCCCCCAAGTGCGTGGCTGGCCCGGGGATGTACCGTGGTGAGTTGTGGCTGGGTGCACCTGGAGGGTAGGCAATCCCGGAAATGGAGGTCCTTGTGGGGCCCTCCACGGCCCCTTTGTGGATGATAGTGGGGTGGGTGCAGATGCCCCCTCTTATCAGGCGCCGTGTCCTGGGGCATACGTGACGCCTGTTTGGTGGTTTCACTTGGCAAGTGGTTCATTTAACGCGAATTACAAACATCTATAGTCGGTACGGATTAAGCTCGCTTTTGCAGCGCCAGTTGTGGCCACAAACAGGGACGTCTGTAACTGAGCCAAAGTTGAATCAGCTGCGTCTTCAGAGTCTTGTTGAGTACCCTACTCGCAAGGCGGGCGTCGAGCCGGCGTCGGCTCGTGTTTTGTAGTGCTCTCTCACTCCTAGTGTTTGAGCCCCATGAGTCTGACAAGGACGGAGATTCGAAAGCGCTCTTCTGAATCTGACGGAAATGTGTCCGGGGCAGTCCCCGCCGTGTCGGGAGGGGCCTCAGCGGGCATCACAAGGCGTTCAGCATTCACCCCGGTTACCGGTGTGGTTCGAGAATGTTTATGCCAGGTACTGAGTTGTAACCATTTAGTAAACAACTTTGTTATTGAAATGTATTTTCGACCGTGTTGAGGTTAGGTGTGAGTGTGAAAAGGTGAAGTCAGCCGCGGCCCCTGACACGGCGAGAGTAGGCAATCCCGCCTAGCACACTGTAAATGTCGGTTGCATACTCACCAGGCGCTTTTTATCACAGCTCTGCTTACAAGACTACAAGACTCGAAAAATGATGTCTCTGGCGAACTACGACTAAGATTCAATATATCTTAGACGAGGGCACTAATTTGTCACTGGAAATGGAGACATTATATTGTCCATAGACCGGCAGACAAAATTGTGTGTAGATTTCTAGACAATCAAGAATTGTAACTAGACCGGGGACAAAATTGTAACTAGCTAGTAACAACTGACTTGTAACTGATTCTATGGACAAAAATTTGTCCATTGCCATTTAGAGTGTACTCTGCCCCACCACCCCCGCCTGGGGCTGGCCCGGTCGGTGCGGGAGATGGGGGGGGGGGGGGACGCAAGCTTGTTTTCCTGAGCCGACCGCGCAGGGCAGGGGACCGGGGTGTCTGCCTCAGCAACCATCAAGTTTGTTTGAAGTGATTGTATCTGTCGGGCTGTCGCTATATTCTGTACACGGAGCTTCAAAAGATCTGGCCTATCATGAAATTCAATATCACCTTTAATTTTCACGCTCTTCCGCCGCGCGCCTGTACGCTCTCAATTTCCTATGGATAACTCTACACCATACACTACGGATACATATGAACAACTGTAGTTATGGATTGTTACATCCATATTATGGATAGCTCAGTCCATAATACAGATAATCACTATGGATACATCTTACCCTCGTGTCTTATGGACAAAATTATCCATTAGTACGGCCAACTGACCAGCTCCTTTTCACCTCCATAATTACATATAAAACCAGTTCCTTTTCACCTCCATAATTACACATAAAAATAGTGCGAGTCAACTGTAGTTACGGATTAATTAATCAACAACAGTTGTTGAAGGATAATAAAAAGTCCAAAGCCATCATAGTGGAGTCAGTCACACTAAAGGCGTT
Organism: Frankliniella fusca; assembly: GCA_029379305.1. Taxonomy (NCBI): domain Eukaryota; kingdom Metazoa; phylum Arthropoda; class Insecta; order Thysanoptera; family Thripidae; genus Frankliniella; species Frankliniella fusca. The sequence goes on along the minus strand of JAHWGI010000322.1, from coordinate 682,225 downwards.
CCCACAATGGACCTTAGTACCAAGGTGAATCTACTCGTAGCGCCTGCGAGAAACTGGGTAGGCCGACCCGCCAAACACGTGTGTGAAGGTGGCGGCCTAGAAGACAGCGCAATTGGGCGCGGAAAGAAAATTCTTGGTACGCACATTTTCGTGGCAGTTTCGGCATCTCCTACTCGCTCGTGTATCGGTTGACATCCTCTATTTGATCAGAAATATCGTTGTTGGCTGAGTTCCCCTTAACCTATGTTACCGCATCCTACAAAGCGGCCATACTTTTCCGCCCACTCCCCCAAATCTCCTCGCATACGGCGGTCTCTGCATCGTACTCTGAAGGGTAGGCAACAGTAAAGAAATGATGAGGAATTGGAATATTTAGTTGAAATCACTGGCGTATGGTGTCAATTGAGATTATTTGAAGAACTTTTAGAATATTTATGATGATTGTGCATGAGGAGTAAATGATACATCGTACAAAAGTACTATTTTATAATTATTTTTTAAGTTTTTAAGTTCCTTCTTATAAAACTGTCATCGTCGGCCATGGCTGGTTTGTGGGTAGGGGGGAAGTAACGAAAGGAAACTTTAGTTGTCCATATGTCACTAACAATTAAGTTATATCTGAATAGAAAGCTGCCTTTTTGTATACAACCTACATTATTCACATCTTTTTATCGTCCACACGGTTGCGTGAAGACTTTACACACAAAAATACAATTCTAATATAGTTCGGTACGTTGGTACCAGTTTCACACAAATGATCAGCGGTAAATACAAATATTACTTCTGCCACATGCCATTATTTTTCGCAAATTAGCCGATTTTTGGAAGGCGAAACCCCCGGAATCTTGGCAAATATCATAACAGAAGCACCGGAATTTGAGCAGTCGCCAAAAAGAATACCTTTCGTGACCTTTTACTTCAAATGTGTATGATACCAATACCAATATGATACCAATTGGATTAAACAACGAAGCCATCTTTCAAGATGTTATCTTTCGCTAGTAATAAAAATTAAATACATTTTCAAGTCATCATCAACTTTTACCGCCCGACATGAACCATAACTAATGCACTCCGCTGCAAAAGCCAATATTTTTACTTGTCTGGTGACTTGTGGGAGGCTACACAAACAACTATGAAAGATATGATGTAAACGCATGCATTTTTGATGAGAACATTCTTAAGTGCTTTGCCTTTATGTTTACGACGTTTGTGTTCATGCAAACGAATATTTATTTTGTTTCTGTGTCAAATCAGTTGTTTCTTTTTTTTTAATCAAACAACGAGGTAGACAAATACGAGTATTCATATCTTATTTACGTTCAAGATTACGGAGATCATTTATCGTCATGTCGGGCAGGGCTTGCTTGGCAGGGATAACGTGAGTGTGGTTGAGAGAGGTTATTGTTTACAACAGGTGTTCTCGAAATTCGTACTCCTCTAAAGGTAGTCTTTGTATGTTTGCCTTTCCCATTTAGGCGCGAGTGCGAAGCCAAGCGATTCATGTGTGTTGTTTTGTATTACTACACGGTCAGGTCTTTCACCAACGCTGAAGCAGCTCAGGTATGTACAGGAGTAAAGTCATTTGATTCTATTTTCCATCTTACTGACATTACTTTCTGTGTTGTTTCAGATTTTAGACACAAGACTACCTGTATTTAGTGACTTTCCTGAGTAAAAATTCCAAATGGACTTATCCAGTTATTGACGTGCTGTTCATTTTCTTCGGTCATGCGAATATGCAAAGAGGGCAACTTTGTGGCAAGTATTTGGTGAGGACATGTTTACGGCCAGTAATTGTGCACCGTGTAATTCTCTGTCTGTGTCCTTAAAGAAATATATTGTTCTAACATATTAAGTTTGCACTCATGTTGTCAAAGCTGGGTATTGCTGTTTCCAATATAATTGTGAACTTGCACCTGTTGCTTGAAATTAAAACCCTCATATCGGGTTGGATAAGCATGCATGCATTAAAGTGGAATCTAGCAGGAGGGCTATAACAATTCCATATAAAGAAGTAGACAAAAAAAGATCTGAGTTACATTTTATTTAGAATATATCAAGTTTCTATAAAGTAAAGCACTAAAAGCATGCATGCATGTAAACTTTAATGTCAACTTTAGACTGTTTTGTTTTGTTTATTTTCCCATATTTATTGTGGGTTAGTGTTCATGCCAATAAATAACTTACAAGATTTTTTGCTGAAATAGGATATTTTCAGTTAAATACTGCAGTACCAATGAAGTGCAATCCACTCTTTATTTTGAAAATTTTTCTATTCGTATTTCCTCTTCTTCCCCTCAACCTTGCTAAAGTCTTGCAAGCCTATGTTAAGCATATGAGCAAAGGAGTGAGATTATAGTTGCCTCGCAAGGAGTGACCCAAACATTGCGCAAAAATGAAAATAGTCCCCACCTTTGTGATGATTAAAATCTGAATCGAACTAATGCATGGTGACGAATCAATTTCTGAATAAAATCTGAATCGAACTAATGCATGGTGACGAATCAATTACTGAATAAATGGCTGTAATTTATTGTTGAGCCTTGGACAGTTCCTTTTACAAATCAACAACATAATTGACAATTGCAACATTTGTCCTGCTCCGCCCCCCAGGTTACTCCTCATGGCAAGGCAAGTATAGTCTGGGAGTGTCTCACAACGGTGGGAGTAGGGCTGTTGCAGCAGGGCTGTGTTTGGTTGGAAAAGTAGAGATAGTCGGGCTGCCAAAAGAATGAACGCTGCTTTAAGTCCTGACAACAGTTGTGGCTTTGTGTCTCTGGATGGTGCTCTATCGGTCTGCGCAGTGTGCCACGGTGAACCGACCATAGACCAGCAAACGTACGTTGTAAGAGCCTTCAGCAGGCGGATTCAGGGTATCGTTCTGTAACGTCCTCTCTCTCGCTCCTTATGGGCCTGCCCCGTGAGTGCGACAAGGACAGAGAGACGAAGTGGCCGTGCGGAATCGCCCCGCGGGGCCCCGCGAGGGCTGCCCCGCCCCCGCCTTGAGCACCCCACCCTCTCTGCCACCTGATTCCGAAGAGCGCTCTCGTCGCTCTGTCTCTCTCGCACCTATACGGTGCGCCCCATGAGAGCGAGAGAAACAGCGACGAGAGCGCTCTTCGGAATCAGCCTACTGCTGAGCGCCCCACCCCGGGGCCCGGATCAGGTGCCCGACCCCGGCGCGGCGGCCGCCCCGCCCCAGTTACCGCGCCTCGCCTTGGGTGCCCTGTCTCACCCCCCGGTCCCCGGTTACCCCGCCCCGCGAAGGCCTAGGTTGCCCCAACCTGGGCACCGCACCTCGTATCGGATGCCCCGCCCCGACCACCCCGATCCGACGTTTCGTTGAGGAATGGCAAAGACATTGCTCTCGCACACCGGCGGGGTCCGTCCGCCGCGCTCAGCCGAGCCTGACCCTCCCCCCTCCCCTCCCCCGTCCTGTCTTGGAGCCGAGAGCGCAGCGAAAGCCCCTTATCGTAATGCCATTCTCGAACGATAAGTCCGATCGCCGCGTGTAATAGCTCTATCGATAGCTTAGAGCGTCGCCTACCCGGAGGCTGACCTGGGACCAGTGGGTGGCTCACTGCGAGCGAGTTATCCATCCGCCACGCGCCTTGGCTGGCCTTGGCGCTGCCGCGGCTCGGCTGGCTGGCCGCCTGCCGCCTGCCGCTGCGGGACCAGACTACAGCGGGGCCCCGCGCCGCGCAGGCCGGGGCCGGGGCCGGGGCCAGGCCGTGGGGCCGGAGGCCAGCCGAGCGATTCCGAAGATCGCTTTTCTACCTCTGTCCTCGTCGCACTCATGGAGCACTACCATGGCCAGCATAGGGCACCGCTGTAGGTGCAACAAGGACGGAGGGATGAGAGCGATCTTCTGAATCAGTCGGCCGGGGCCGGGGCCGGGGCCGGGGCCGGGGCCGGGCCGTGGGGCCGGAGGCCAGCAGGCGGATGTAGGGTATCGTTCTGCAATGTCCTCTCTCTCGCTCCTTATGGGCCTGCCCCGTGAGTGCGACAAGGACAGAGAGACGAAGGACAATACAGAACGATACTCTGAATCCGCCTGCAGGGTCGGGGCCGGGCCGTGGGCGTGGGCGTGGGGCCGGAGGTCGTGGGGCCGGAGGTCGTGGGGCCGGAGGCCGTGGGGCCGGGGGCCGGTGGTCGTGGGGCCGGAGGCCGTGGGGCCGGGGGCTGGGGGCCGGAGGTCGTGGGGCCGGGGTCCGGAGGTTGTGGGGCCGGAGGCCGTGGGGCCGGAGGGGGGGTCCGGAGGTCGTGGGGCCGGGGAGGGGTCCGGAGGTCGTGGGGCCGGAGGCCATGGGGCCGGGGGGGGGGGGGGCGCGCTGCTAGCCTGCTGGGCTGTCGCCAAGGCTGTCGCCGCCGCTGCGTTGGGCCCTTAGGATGCAAGGGCGTTGGCCGCTCCTCCCGGGGATGGGGGCGAGGTGGGTCGGCCGACTCATGTTCCTCATGCTCAGAGTTCATGCATTTATATCTCATAGTGATATAAACCAGGTCTCGACAGGCTTTTGGTTTTCCTGTTGACTCACCTGAGCCCTACTAGTTGTGTCGCGGCACCGGCGGCACCTAGTTCACCTGTGGTTTAATTTGGTCATTCCCTACTTTTTAACAGATGGATCAGGCTGGTCCATCGGGTGCGCGTGGTCACTGGTACCAACCTAATGTATGAAACTTAAGTTGATTTTTGCTGAAATAGTTAAATTTGAGTTCCTGCTTTCGAAATTTCTCATTTTGCATGCTTTAAACACCTGATTTGAGAAATGTTAAGATGACTCCGAGTCTAATTCTTTTCTTTTTTAAACAATTGTTCAGATGGGCGCGGTGATGCTGGTTGCGGCGGTAGCGCGGCAGCGGTCACGTGACTTCACATCGTCAAAAGGCGCCATAGCTGTCGCGGGAGCTTCGAGGTGGAGTAGCTTCGAGAACAGGAAAAATGTACGAAAGATTTAAGAATCTCACAGAAAACCAATTATTGGCCCTTCTGAAATCACTGAATGTGTCTTCAAGAATTCTTGAAACGTTCGAAAGTAAGTTTTGTGTCCGATCTAGAGCACTTTTCGTGTCTATCAGTTTTAGCCGTTTTGTATGGTATAACTTACGCTCATGGGCTTGAACCACATCTTCAAGTTGCATTCCTCTCAGAGTTTCACTGATTAATGGTTCCCTTTGAATTTTTGTCATTCTGTTTTATTATCAGACAATTAATCAGAAATGGTGTATTGTGCTCATCCCAATTGTCAGTTAGAAGTGCGTGGTGGGCTTCAGGGCCTTAAAGACCATATCATTAACAAACACCATGCTGCACCTTTTCTTTGCTATGAAGAGCAATGCTCTGAAGGTGGAAGGGCATTTAATGTGAAGTCTTCATTTATAAGACATCTGCAAAGTAACCACCCTCTGTCATGTGACCCTGGAGATGACGATGAGTCTATGGACACAAGTTCTTCATCAAATCTTCAAGCATCAACCGTATCCCAGGAATCATCAAATTATGAAGACAATACTAGAAGTGGTGGCGCCAGTAACAGTTCTGATGAAAATGAAGAGAATGCAGAAATGGATGTAGATGATGGTGATCATGATAACATCGAAGATGATTTTAGTCTGAGACTAGAGGAGTCAGCTGCAAGGTTTGTACTGAACATACGCAGACATGGTAATGTTACAGCAACTACCGTTCAGCGCATCATGTCTGAAACCTTCGGGCTCTTGAATACTGTTCTAAAGTGGTCGCGAGACAAAATCTCAAGCCATCTCACCACCCATGAAATTAATGAAGACATCATCTCCAAGTGTGTTGACTACCTTCACTTTGAAGATCCATTCATGAATTTAAAGACTACTGAAAAGCAACTCGATTATTTTGAGGAGAAGTTTGGTTTGGTGAGACCTGAGCGTGATGGCTTGTTTCTTGGGACTCGCTGGGAAGACAAACTCGATAAACAAAGTGGTTTAACCCTTCCCGTTCAAGTCAGGACAACATTTCAATATGTTCCTCTGATCAAACAGTTAACTGCTATTTTAAATAACCCTGTTTTATTTAATTTAATTCACAAAGAGACACCAAGCACTGATGGGCACTATAGGTCTTATCTTGATGGCTCTGAAGCTCTAAGCCATCCTCTGGTGTCTAGGTATCCTAATATAATTAGGTTAGTGAAATGGGTGGATGATAGCGAAGTTGTTAATCCACTAGGCTCTAAAACTGCAATTCACAAAATAGTGAATGATCTTTTTGTAATTCATAATCTGCCACCTGAAGAAAATGCCCGTCTTCGCTCTATTCATCTTTCTTCATACTCTTACCGTGAGGATCTCCCTGAAGATGAGTCAGTTGATGCTCTTCTCGCCCCTTTCTTTAATGAGCTGGACCAATTAGAATCTGAAGAGGGTGTAAGCATTCAGGTTAACAACGCTCCATTTACCCTTAGAGCCACACTGACTGCCTTTGCTGCTGATGACCTTGGAGCTCATGAGTTACTAGGTTTAGGCAGTCCATCTTTAAACCGGTTCTGTACCTTGTGTCTTATAACAAGACACGAATTTGCATTAGCATCGTCAGGTGTGAAACGGGACAGCATTTTAACAAGAAGATCAAAGTACACAGAATTTCCAGCGGCTATGATTAAAGATCCCATGCATGACCTACTTAGAGGGATTGCTCCAATGGAAGTAAAGTTGGTTCTGCATGAGCTTTGTATTGCTCAAAAGTATTTTTCAATCGAAGACTTTAATGCTCAACTTAAATCGTTCAACTATGGTATTGCTGATATGAAGAACAAGCCATCACCAAATATCACTAAATCCTCTTTGCAGAAACCAATGTCTTATGTCATGCATCAAACAGCAGCACAAACATGGTGCTTGATAAGAGTATTTCCATTTATTGTGAGAAGAAAATTTCCTAAAGTGCCGCAAAATTGCCCCCATGTTTCTTTAATTGTGCTTTTGAAGAGGCTTTGTGACATAATTTTCAGTGATGACATTTCTGAGAATGACCTGATTCTTTTGGAGGAACTGATTCATCAACATCATACATTGTTTGTTACTCTTTATCCACTTACTGTTTTTCAAGAACCTGAAATTCCTCAGCATGGCAACCAAGTTGACGAAGATTTTTTGGAAGACGAAGAAGAAGTTGATAATCCCTCTTCCTAAGTGTGTGGAAGTACTGGAACGGGTAGTACAAGGAAGACTCAGTCAGTGGTCAGACCTCTCCAGAAGCACCACTCCCTTGTCCACTACCCAGAACTTATTCGCAAATTTGGTCCAATTGTGCTTTACTGGTGTATGAGGTACATGCATATAATGTCACTGTTTTGAATATTTTTCTAAAATAGACTCTAGGCTAATAAGTTTTTCTCTACTCAGGTTTGAAGCAAAGAATGCTCTTTTGAAAAGATTTGGAGCTATATGCAACAATTTTATAAGATTGCCACTCACATTTGCAAATCTTCATCAAATCTCTCACACTGCGGACTTTCTAGACTGGAATTCTTCAGTTAAAAGTGAAATCTCCTTTCCTCGAGGAGGCCTCAAGCCTGCTGGCACAGTTTTTGGTTTTCCAGAACTTGCTGATTTAGGAATAGAAGAAGATGCTATTCTACAACAAGTATCTGAAGTGACTGTTGGTGGATTCAGATATATTGTGGATCTCTATGTGGCTCTTCCACTCTTATTCAATGAAAATGCTGTGTTTGGCAAAATTAGAAATGTGTATATTTTTGAATATCAGCCATTCCTTGTCTGTGAAGAGGTCAAGACCATTTATGATGAAGACTTTGGTGCCTACAAAATTGACAACAAAGAGCCCGATGTTTTCACTATTAGAGCGTTCAAGCAATCAAGTCTTCTGCCTGTGCGCCCAATGTCAATCTGGCAAACAGCTGATGGCGTGCCCTACTTATCCCCTCGAAATGCTATTGGTGACATGCTGATAAATATAACACATGCTGATGAACTGGAATGAATATAAGTCACCAACAGTACAGCTCCAACCTCCTCAAAGTTAAATTAATTTCATTAAAAGCTCAAACAGAATTGTGTCTCTGACTAAAAAATTAATCTATGAAACTCTTTGTGGAATGCATATGTGTATGTTATATTTTACTATTGTGATGATTATGTTTTCTTTTTTCTTACTAAGTCTTGTGTTTATTTCTTTCTAGAGCAAAATATAGCTGGGCGTCATTTGGCAAGAATAGCATCGTCTGGAGACTTGTCAAAATTTGGGTTTTCCTTAGGGGATGCCTTTGACCTCGAGGATGCTTTGGCAAACTGTACAACTAGCTCTCTCCAAACTGTAGACAAGGTTTGCTGCATTTCTAATATTAAATATTATCACTGATTTTTTTTCTGTGTTTTTTTCAACCTGGTCCAAGCACTTAATTTTCTGTCTTTGTTTCTCCAGGACCAACAACCTAAACTAGTACCTGACTGTGAATCTGATAAATGCAATAAGAATGGTAGTTTGTTCTCGGCTACAAATACAGAAGTTTCTTCAAATGCAACTGATTCCGAATCTGTTGAATGTGATTTAAGAGGTAGTCCGCTCTCAGCCAAACACTCCAAAGCCTCTGAAAACCAACCTGAAGTGAGTGAGACCTTAACTAAACACACTGAAGCTTCTGAAAACCAAACTGGTACTGATGTGAGTATATAGTAGCTCACCATTTCTTATTCTTAATAAGTACAACTTGATTTAATTTCCATTACTTTCAGGACTCAGAAACTGCTGGGAGCAGCCATGACATATTTATAGGGTTTGCTTCAGCAGATGAAGTATCAAGAATGACACCCTACCATAAGGAAGTTAATACTGCAAGAATCAACAAATATTTTGAACTAAAATCAAAGGGTGTGTATTATTGCATCTGATATATCAAAGTTTCTATTATCAATTTTTTTTTTTAAATTTCTCTCTCTCTTTTTTTTTTTGGTGTGTGTCATGATTAGGTTTATCAGTAAAGAAACCTTTCATGGACTTTGATTCACCACCAAAGACGGCAAAGAGGAAATCTCATCACAGTAAAGAAAATATGGATCCTGCGAGTAGTGATGACTCGCCTTTGAAGAAAAGGAAAAAGTGTGATGATGACAAAAGAGATGGTCGAAAAGCTTCTAAGCTCAAAAAGGATTCAAGTCAAACCAATGAAGTCAAAGTATCTGGAAAGGAACAGGGAAGTGAATCTAGTCGAAAAAGAGATAAAAAGGTTTGTCACTTTTAAATTGCTTTTATTACTGCAACTTAACTGTGTTAACTGTGTTTTCAACCTTATCCTTATTTGAGTATCTTTATATTTTCAGTCAAAACCTCAAAGTAAGCAACCCATTCTCGATTGTCATCAGGCGTTCATTGATTCTGATAACCTGGTAATTTGCTGTTGAAATTTTCTGGTTGTTTTTCTTTTGCTTCCCTCATTTTGATGTGATTGTTGGCTTCTCTTTTCAGGATAAATTTCAAAAAGCTTTTATTAGACACCACCTTGAGAGCCCAGTCAATTTTGTGGTATGTATTTTTTGCACAATTTTAAATTTGAATTTTATTATATTTTTAAAAATTTATCTCATTAAAACTCCTTATCTATGCAGTACAATGTAAATGACATATTAAAAGACAGAGAGGATTTAGAGGATGACGTTGAAATTTTGCTAAGAGATGGTATTCTTTTCAAGAAAGCACTTTCCGCTGTACTGCAGGCATTAGTTGAGCACCTCTATACACTTGTCAGGTAATATCTGTACTGATTCCCTCTGACTATCAGCATTATAGATCTTTATGTTTCAATGTACTAATTTCTTTCTCCCTTTTAATGTCACTAGAAGCCCTAATTTAGTTTCACCAGACATGAGGGAAGGTATGGCAGTCTCTATAGTTGCATCCTTTCCCAAATTTGCTCAGAAGCCCGTCAAAGAGGGGGACAAACCTTGGGTAGGAATATTTCTCTTTTATTTTTACTCTTTATTTTTCTTTCTTGTGGTGGTATACCTATTGGTACAGCTAGTTTTAATCTCTCATTAATTAACATTTTAAAAATAGTTTTCATTTTTTTGGTGAATGATCTTGAGTGGAGGTCTTTATGATCCTGGGTCAGATCATTTTCAGTCAAATTATTTTGAACAGTAGACCGTACATCTTATAAAAGTAGAAAACGTGTAAAGTAATAAGTAATTCTTCCAATACTAATTACTGCAGTTATACATATTTGGATTTATTTTATCTTTTGTGTGTGATATAATGGATCAAGGAAAAGAAACCCCTTATTTTAACACTACTATTTAATTTTTGATGAAAACAGGAAAAGTATTTGTTTGAATAGATATGTCTTACCATCATAAAATACCCTTTAACTCAGTTCATTATCTGTTTTCACAATCTTCTTCATTGTCTGCAGACTTGGCTTTACAATAGAGATAATAATACAGGCAAAATTGCGAACATCGTGCAAAATAAGCAAAGAAATCAGACAGCAAAGAGGCTGAGAGGTGGAGGTTCTGACAAAAGGAAAAGAGGGCCAAAGGAAGTTATAAATATTGAACTTGAGAAGTCTATTCCTGACTCGGAACTTAGCAAAGAAGTAAGTAGGTTTCCTTCAGTAGAACCTTCCCAATCTTAAATTTTAAATGCCTTTTCTGTTTGACAGGCTTCCTTCCTGAGATATCTTGTTGATAATGACTCAAATAAACCAGAAATTGAGGCTAAAATGAGGTCTACGTATGACGAGCGCAGGGAGCTGATAAACAGTGGGAAGTACAACACAAATGCTTTGCTGGTAGCCTTTCCCTGTCTAAAATCATACAAGGGTCAGATGGTTGGTATTTTCTTTTTCATTTTATGTCAGTTATATTAATTTTGTTAAATTTATTGGTTACTAATAGGACTTGCATACTACTAATTGACATACTTGTATTCTCTTCTCAGATTGACCTTGAATTTAAAATTTTACACAGTGGGAAAGAACATAAATTTTTGATGAACTGGAGAGGACTGGCTAAGAAAATTGTTGCAATTGCTGAGGGCAACAGTAAACTTCAATCTTGCTTAAAATTCAAAGATGGTTTGTTCACCATTCTTTTTAATGTTCCTATTTTATTCTCTATTTCTTTTTTAAAAAAATCTTACCTTTTCTCGTTATAGATGCTCTGAATGCTATGCTAATCCTGGCAAAGTATTTGCCAAAACCCAAGAGGGTCTATCAATGGGAAAACAAGATGAACCCTGATGCTGACTTCGATGATATTGTTCAACTTGAACCTGTAAGTAGTATTATGTAAAATGTATCATTACAGCCTTACTCTGTCCGATTGTTTTAATATTTTTATATTTTTTAATTTACTAATGCTCCCTACTAATCCTCACTCACTACCCCTTTTTACAGTTAGGAACAAATATTCAGAATGCAATTGAAACAAAGCGGGAAAATGCGAAGTACCCTATTCAACCCTATCTTCTAGCAGTTGGCACAAAGGATGAGATCAAGTCTTGGTCGCTAGTGCTTGGTGATAGTCAAAGCATTGGTCTGCCAGCCAACACAGAGCCAACACAAGCTCTGGATTTGTTGCTGAAAAGCTTTTATGTTTTAAATGTTCACTTCCCTCTTGGATGGAAACATGCCTATAGATTTATTTTCAGTCATATTTTTGAAATTCCACCAGAAAACACTAGATTATCCGTTTTCACAGAGGAATGGCTGTTAATCAACAATCACTAATTATTTCAAGACTCACAATAATTCTTTGATATGAAATATTTCAAGACTCACATTATTTCTCCTATATTAAATATTTCAAGATTCACATTAATTCTTTTGTATCTTTGTGGTACAGTGTTTTGTTTAAAATGTTGATTTTGTGCCTCAAGAATAGAAATCTTTGTGGTATTTGTAATATTTGAAATGATCATTTTGTGCCTTAAGTATAGTGGCAGTATTTTGATACAACATGGAGAAATAAATAAATAAAATGTGATACTACTTCTGCTTTATTAAAACTCAAAAAGTTACAATTGCGAAGTAAAGGAGTGAATATGTTGAACTGTTGTCAAGACACTCTTCGAAGAGAATTCTGGTAAGAATCAAATGGATTGTATGCGACACCCGTGACTGAAAGTAAACAATACAGATATAAGTTGGTAGTCTTCATGAATTCATTACGTCAAACAGTTAGGTACAAATGGAGCTCACAAATATTTTCTTATGCAGTGTGTGCTTCGCTGCTCAGCGTCAATACTTCTTCTTAGAGATGGGTCGTTGTAGTGTCCCACAAGTTGAGGTATTCTTGAAGGAAGTTGTCATAGGCAATCATGAAACAAAAATAAATAAATAAATAAATAGACATCATTTCGGTTCAATAAAGTAACACAAGATTGGCTCATTCAAAAAAATTGATTATTAGAGTTTAAAAATAAAGGTTGAGGTTATAAATAAAAGTTGCTAGCAAGGCAAATATAAGTTATTACAGTTCCAAGGCGCAAGGCGTTCATAGTTGGAAAGGAGTGCAAAAGAAAATACCATCTCAAAACGCAAGCAAAAACTGGCCAGCTTGAAGAGAACCATTGCCAGTAAAGAGGCAATTAAGTTTCTTAACAGCATGGCCAAAAGCTCTGGAAGACGGAGTCACTTAACAAGAAGTCGTCGATATTCGTACTTACGCTCATAATGTCTAAAAGAAAACGAACAAAGTGGAATTATAATTGAAAAAAAAAAATGTTTTCACACCAAATCTGAAACTCATTGTAGTTGTAAATATGCAGACGACTCTCAAGAACACTCAAGTTGTGTATGGTGGACTCGACACCAGATAGCCCGTTCGACACAATCGAAGGTGCTCTCGAGTTCAACTTCGAGTGTCACACTGATGTGACCCTTCCCAGCCAAAGAATAATGCACCTCTCCTTGTTGCTCTCGAGAGATCTCCATTGGGTGCGAGAGAGAAGCTACATCATTCTTTGGCTGGGGGGAAGACTAGCTTTTGTTTTACCGGCAACAGTAAACAGTCAACATGGCGGCTGCCCATTGTCTCGTGTCCAATTGTGTGTCGGTTTTATCCATTTTTATCCGTTAAAGATATGGAGTAGAGTGGTTGCGTGTTCGGAACAAAAGGGCGCGATCTGCCTTTGAGACGTCTTGTCAAGTGGATGTAGAAATATGGACTGACAGTGGTTATTCTAACTTCAATCTGTGCCTCATCTGTGTTGCCTTTCATCACCAAGGCAGCTGTGTTTTGTGATCTTTGAACATTCTTCATGAAGAGCATTTATTGTCATGCTTTTCACAACGTTTAAAAGAAATCTTCTGTGGGCCCCAAGGATTGGATTAAAGCTTATCACCATCAGGTATGCATTTTATACAGCCTTATACCAACTTGTAGGGGGTACAAAGTGTTCTGTTCTGTCTTCCATTATTAATTATTAATAACAAGACATTTGCCCTCATTATACGCATATCTCTTCTAAACAGAGGTATTTTTTGTTCGAATATACCTGTGCTATATTTCTACGAGGGTGAAAGCCATCAACGTAGATTATTTCCTCGTAGAAAGTTTGTAGATTACGGATTGTTATGGATCAGATAGCTGCCACTCTGAACTCACCGTATGCTATGGATCATAGTAGTTAGTTCCATGGACTGTCCATATGTTATGGATAAATTTGTGTTACGGATCATGCCATCCGTAAATTACAAACCTCGTTATCCGTATTACGCTTGCGCAAGATTCACTGTAAGGTATGGATCAAATTATCCGTATTATGGATGAATTGATCCGTAGGAAATTGAGAGTGAATATTATTCTACACTCCCCCTCGCGTTCTGCAGTAGTCTATGCAAATGCTTTCTCAAAGGAGCAGATTTGCTTTCGCAAAGCTTGCTTGCATGATGGTGTTTGTTAAGGCGATAATGTTTACGAGCTGGCTCTAACCATTTGCCTTGCTGCTCGAAATTTTAGCTTTGTGCATCATGTCTCTTGCGGTCTATCTTTTTTTCCTTATTCCGGAATGTTCATTTTCGTGACAAAAACTAATAACGCAACACAACGTCCGCTTGATTAGCAGCCGTTCGTGTCGCAGCGGACTGACGAACAGCTCGAAGGATGGCGTGCCTCACGTGCTCCTCTTCACTCTAAATGGGAAAGGGCAGTAATTTTGTCCCAAAAAATGTTGAGATTTTGTGCACATCACCTGCGAGAGACAAGTTGTACACATGTGAGGGTACAGTACGAATCTAAACTTGAACAAGTTGTCTCAGAAAATTTGACAAGTTTGCGCAAATTTGTCCCAGGCTGGTAATGTGCACAAAATCTCAACATTTCTGGAGACAAAATTGTTCTTTCCTATAGACCATTCCGCTCGTACCTCTCGAAAAACAAATGCACCGGAAATCGCCTCCTTCAGAATGAAATTTAGCCTTCTTAGAGCACTAGAATCTATGCGAAAGTGACAAATAAGTTCTCCTGGGAATTTATTCATAAAATTTGTACAATATTTTGTCGTCATAAAGCGTCTGGAGCCGTTTTTATATGACTTCCGGTGCATTTGTTTTTCGAGAGTATCGCGATTAGCGGGTCCAGCGGAATGGTCTATTTAGGGTGTACAAGCTGTTGTTAAAAGAGTACTCAGATTTTACCAACCAATTGCAGTTGAACTGTAGTTTGGTCAGTGCAGTTCAACTTACATATATGCAGTTAAACTAGTGAATATATATTCACTGTAGTTTGACTTACAGTTTTCTGGAGACAAAATTGTCCTTTCCTATTTAGGCTGTTTCAATCAGCATTTTCCCAGGGACGTAATTAGGGCATGTGTGAGGGGGGGGGGCGATGCATCGCGGGTTGCCTAACTTCAGGGGCAAACCTCGAATTCTACTTTAATGTCTAGTATTCCGTTACGTTTCTGTGTATTGTATTCTGTGGACTCAAGAAAGGCGGGGGCGGGGGCCGCACACGGGGCCACCACTGCGGCTCAGTGCGCCCCGTATGACAGCCGAAAATCGGAAATTTGGGTCCCCTTCGGGGACCCGAGGGAGGGGCGATCGCCCCCGTCGCCCCCCCCCTAATTACGTCCCTGCATTTTCCCCTATTTTTAAATCCTCTAATTCTATCACAGAATTTTGGTCATTCGGTTCCTGCCCGACTCTGCTTCTCTACCTGCTACACCGTCTTGCAGGGTGGTGTTGAGTGCTCCTGATGAGGTTCTGCGTGATGAGGGAGCGTGAGAGAGGGAGCGTGCCAGATAGTCGGGAGTGGAATGCCATGAGGTTCCCGCCCACCCCCAGGCGCCTCTCTCACGTGAGGAGAGAGAGGCCCATTCTATGCGCTGCTCATGTGAGCTCATGGCAACAAGGCCCACGCGGGGGGTTGCAATATTTTGGTAGTTTTTTTTCCCCTCGCTCTTTTTTCCTTCTTTAGACGGGAATCTTTTTTTGTTCTTTTTTCTCTCGCTCCGGCGAAGCCCCTTGTCTGTTTTCTGCATCATGAGGAGGGGTTGAAGGCGGTGGTTGATAACGTTGATGAAACAGTCGTCGTGTTTTACCACGCCCAGGGGAAAGAGTGCACTGTCAGACTGTTATTGATTTTTTTTTTAAAAAAAAATACATTATTAACTTTTTCAAAAGAACGTAGTTGTGGAATGAAAATTTCATGCATATGTGGTAGAATCCGCGAATACGCATGGGTCAGCGTCCGAGCTGTTAATTTGAATTATGTGGAGTATTATGACACGCTGCACCAACGTCACTTTATCACGTCTGATGATCACTGTTAGTTACAGATCTAACTATTCCAATCAAAAGCAGGAATGCACAATTAGTATTTCTCTCAAATTGTCAATTTATTCTAGTTTCATTGACACAATCTCACATACATTTTCTTTTGCGTTTTGTTACGGTTAGCTTAGACGTTTTCTTTAACGCCAAAGTAACCCTCTTAAACATTCGAGCTCATTAAGTAACACTCAAACCCTCGCAGGAACCCTCTTAAACATTAGAATGTCAGTAGTATTCTAATCGAAAAGCGGCACTTGCTATGACTATTTCTTTCAGAGAGACATGATGATGATCTTTGTCCCTTGCAGTCCTCTTGGGACCACTGGAAAAATAACAAAGGGAGGCTACCTAATGCCTTTAAGTTCACTGAGAAAAGCGAGGGGGAAATAACCGCTGAATTTGGTGAACAAATTTCGTGAATTGGATGTGAATTCCCTTGAATTGGCTGTGAATTAGCTTGAATTGCCTATGAATTGGCTTGAATTGCCTATGAATTGGATTGAATTATTGTGTGAATTGGCTTGAATTGGCTCGAATTTGGTTTGGTTTGGCTTGAATTGAAATTAGACTTGAATTAGGTTGAATTTGATTGAATTTGTTTGAATTGGACTGAATTTGTTGAATTAGTGATGTACACCAAAGTCCGAGGTTATTTCGCCCTCGGAGAAAAGACTTGTTTGACGAAAATGTCTGTGACTGCCAGTGAGTATGCAAACAGAGAAAGCGCACATGCGTTTGGAAAACTGCGGGAAACTGGGGCTGCTGTGTCAGGACACAACATCTCCACGACCCTCCGCGTGGGACGCACCGCAGGACCGCAGGGACATCCGATGCTGCCGATCAAGCCGCCACCCTCCGCCCTGCCTCAAGGAAACAAGAAACAATATTTAAACCTTAAATTTTAGGGGGTGCGAGCAAAGCTTTTGGGCAAAGCAGTGTTACTCTCACATACTCTGCTGGACATTTTATGGACAATTTAAATTAGAGGTGTAATATAAACCATAGCACAAAATAGTAGACTCTTCATGACCGAGGACTTTTCTGTTAACTGTTGGACTTCTGTTAGCATGTCTAAGCTAAGACACAATATTTTCTTGGTTAGTTACCAGCTAGTAACCAGCTAGTAACATTTTCTGAAAAACAGCAACATAGTATTTCGTTTAGCTTCAACATCCACACAGTCGTCCACAGTAAGCTAAAAACAAAGGTCGTGGCCGTTTAGAAGGTGTTTATAGTTGTCTGTACCTGGAGAATATCTTCGACAAGATTTTCAAATAGTATCTGCAAAATATGCATAATTATAAATGCGTTAAATCCCCCGCACATACAGAAAATAAAAAAAAAAACATTTTCCATTTTACTCTATGCTAGCGCCTAAGGGGTTTATAACAGAAGAGGTTTTTTTTTTTTTTTTTTTCCCAGCGAAAACAAAAGCCGTAACAGTATGAGAGTGTACGTACACTTCACCGCGCATGCCCTCGCCTCAAGGCGATATGTTGTGCGCAGCAAGACAGAGAGCAGAATTTTCAGCACTGGAGTCACTTTGAGGGGCAGAGCAGGGGTAGCAAGCGCGGAGGCGCGGCGCTGGTCGGGACGGGACCCGAATATTAATCTGTTTACACGATTCACTCTCATGTACCCTGATAACGAAGCACGCCCCTGGCGGCGGGTGGCACTGAGACGAGGGACAGAGAGAGAGAGAGAGAGAGAGAGAGAGAGAGAGAGAGAGGGGGGGGGTAGGGGCAGAGAGAGAGAGAGAGAGAGAGAGAGAGAGAGAGAGAGAGAGAGAGAGAGAGAGAGAGAGAGAGGGGGTAGGGGCAGAGAGAGAGAGAGAGAGACTGAGAAAGAGGCATGGGGAGAAGAGCGGATAGAACACGAAAGACCCAGCAGGCGGGGTGGACGGGCGATAAGAATGCACGGAGGAGGTCGCAGTAAAGGGAGCGGCTACTGGGAGACAGGGGTAGGAAAATAGCCCGGGGGGTAGCGCAGAGGTGGGTCGGTAGGAAAATGGACAAAGTATCCACCACGAGCGGGGTGCGGGCGAGGCGGGGCGGGGTGCGGCAGGGTGGGGCAGGGTGGGTGACGGTGATGCCCCACCCGGGCCCCCCTGCCTGCGGGACACGCCTGCGGCCCCCTTCGTTTGCATGAGCAACACAGGCTGACCTGGACGGGGCTGTGGCGTGGCGTGGCGTGGCGTGGCGTGGCGTGGCGTGGCGTGGCGTGGCGTGGCTGGCGTGGCGTGGCGTGGCGTGGCGTGGCGTGGCGTGGCTGGCGTGGCGTGGCGTGGCGTGGCGTGGCGTGGCGTGGCGCACTTAGGTTTCGCAAACACTGGCGCTGGCCGGCACGGTGAGGTGGCCTGGGGGTTCGCGGTCGTGGTCGCGATGCGCTCGATTCGCGCGATGCGACAAGTTATTGTGTTTCGGCACCCTTAGCTGTGCGCCAATCAGCATGCAGCAGGAATTCGTTTTTGATTAATGTGTTCAACGCAGAAGTTCTGATTGTCTAGCATATCCCTTTTTCTTCGTAGTCGTTGAGATAGGGGAGGCCACCCCACCCCCTTTTTTTTCAACCCCTTCACTCCACCTCCATCGCCCCTCTCCTCATGTGCTCCCTGACGTCGCAACTTCACTTGGACGACGGCAGTCGCGGTTACGTGTCCGGAACTATCAGGCAAGTTCCCGTCACCCGTCGCTGTCCACATGCTCCGCTACTTCTGCACTACGCCGTCACCACTTCCTCCTCCCCCTTCTTATCGGCTGCGGACGGGTTCTTTTTCCAGCGCAAGGCATGGTACAAGGCGGGAACGGTTTCTATGATTGGCAGCCCGGTATTGGCGACGCCCCTGCCTGATGCCTGCCTGTCCGCCTGTCTTTACGTCCGCCCACCCCGCCCCGCCTCGCCCCACCCCACCCCACCCCGGCTCGCCCCACCCCGCCCCACCCCGCCCCGCCTCACCCCACTCCGCAGCGTTGCCACACTACGTGATGATGTGCGCCTGCTCGTTAGCAGAGGCCTTGGCCCCCGACAACAGCTGCACTGAAGCAGCGCAGCGGGGCCGCGCGGTCGACGTTACGTAAAAAGTTTTCTTGAAACACGTTTCCACACTCCACAGTGGCAATGTCTTGTTGGTCACATTTCAAATACTGTGACAAAACCTGCGGTGCACTCTAAATGACCATGGACTTTTATTGTTACCAGCCCCTGGACTTTTTTGAGCATGCCTAAGCCCTATACAATATTGTGTATAGTTACATTTTTGATAATTTTGTAACTAGCTAGTAACCAAATTTTCAAAAATGTAACTAACTATACACAATATTGTATACGGCTTAGGCATGCTCAAAAAAGTCCATGGTCATTTAGAGTGTGAAGACTGTTAGTTCGCAACTGCGTTACGGAATAGAATTACCAAAAGAAATAACCTTATTTGTGTGGAAGTGCACTGAAATGACACTTAATTCCCTTAAGAGGCTATTTCTTGGACCGTATCTATTGCAAGCATCATTATTATCTAGCTTGTGTTTTGGACAGAAGCTGCTACTCGCCTGACGTGAAAGCTAACACAAGCTAGCGGAAGCCAAACGGCATGTTCTCCGGCTGTACTCCGGTTGGAATGGACGTATTCCACTTTTTCTCCGACTGTACTCCAGGGACTCCAGGTACACTCTGAGTACTCCGGGTATAATATGCGTACTTCGGATGTACTCCGGGTACTCCAACTGTACTCTGGGTACTCCGTGTTCTCCACGTGCTCGTGTACTCCTCTGTACGCCAAAATGTTGAGTATTCAAGCCTTCGATTTAGTTGCGGAGTTATAATGTTCGCGTCTGAAATCAAACTTTTTCCCTAATTACAGAGACTTGGACGGATCAAATCCAGTGCATGCAGCGAAAAAAATTTCTCAGTGTACTAAATCAATGCTTTGCAGTCTGCAAAGTTTTCGAATTCTTTATTGGAATTTGCAAAGTACTTGCTTCGTAATTAATGCTTTGCAATCTGCAATACACTGAAAAACTTTGTTGTAAGCATACGAGAAACAACTTTAAAGGTTTCTCTATTGAATCGGTAAACAGAATTTTCCTGTAGTTTCATGAAAAATTTAGTAGATTAGCAGGAAAAATCGCGAAACAACACATTAAGTTTGTAAAGTAACGGAATTCTTGTGTAAAGTTACAGATTTATCTTGTAAATGCGAACAGGAACGAAAAGTGATTTCACAGTCAGGTCGTTAAACAGAATTTACAGATATTCCTTGTTAATCTACGATATGTTTTTTTACAGTCTACTTATAAATTCTATGCAATTTTCGAATCATTTGCTTTGTAAGAATTTAAAAGTGCTTCATTTGGCTACAGTAGCATTTTGCACCTAGATAAACAGTCTTCACCGTAGGTTTTCACTGTTAAAAATGTTTGAAATTTCATTACGCAATCAACATTAATTTTAATAAAGTTGTCATGAAATTTAATGACACTCTTAATTTAAGAACAATGTTATTAACTTTAACGGCAATTTCATTACACGTCATTGAAATTTCATTACACGCCCATTTTCATAACCCATGTTATGAAATTTTCATTACATGTTTATTAAACAAATGCGGAACGCTCTCCCCCCAGCGGCGGCATGACACCACGTTACAGCTCGGCTCCTCTCAGGTAGTCCTCGTGGCCGAGTGGTCTGAGGCGAAGGGTTCCAACCCAACGGTTCGGGTTCAACTCCCGGTAAGGAACGGTAAACTTGCAAGGATACCGTCCTAAAAGTCCGATAGTGCGTTGAGGAGTCAAATATGAAAGAGTTAAAGTCAAAGAAATTTCTTTTTAAAAGTTGCAATTATTTTAATGATATGTGTTATGAAATTTCATTACAAAATTGTAATGAAGATTTAATAACATTGTAATGAAATTGTAATGAAAATAGCTTCATATAAATGTTATTAAAATGTAATGAAATTTTTTTAACAGTGTTTGTCACAGTGTTTGAAATCTGACTGCGACATTGTCACTCAGGAAAACTTTTTGCGTAGCGTTGCGTTGACCGCACAGCCCCGCTCTTTTGACAACGGTGTTTGCTGTAGTTCCCAGATCAATCATCTGCTGTACATAAACAGTGAGATCCTTTTGGGGAACTACAGTGAAAACTAGAATTTGTCACTTCAATTAACATCAGGGAATGATTTACGTGAACAATTTAAGGAGAACGGATATACAAATGCTGCTGTCCGGATGGAGCACACGCTGTCATAATATATGAGATGGCTCCAATTCGATATTTTGCAATTTCAATGTGTTTAAAATAGATTTTTCGCGACAAATTATGTGACAGGACAGTACTCTGCAAACTCAAGTGTCAGACAGTATCACACTTATTACTGCAGTACCACTGTGTCTCACACTTCCAAAAACGATTTTCTGTCGTTGAATAGCAATCACGTTTTGGATAACAGCATCAGCTTTGGTCTAAAATCCTGGTTTAAACGAGCTACCATGTGATAGGGTTCTGATCGCAAACAACAAATTTTCGAAAACATTAATTTACGATAATTATTTAATGTAATTGTTGTTCCGAAACCCATCACATGGTAGCTCGTTTTAACCGGGACTTT
The DNA here is from genome assembly GCA_029379305.1 of Frankliniella fusca. Classification (NCBI taxonomy): domain Eukaryota; kingdom Metazoa; phylum Arthropoda; class Insecta; order Thysanoptera; family Thripidae; genus Frankliniella; species Frankliniella fusca. Next base: position 660,853 of record JAHWGI010000322.1, on the reverse strand, counting down.
AAATTAAGGCTGATGCTGTTCTCCCAAACGCGTGATTGCTATTCAACGTCAGAAAATAGTTTTTGGAAGTGGTGCTGCAGAAATAAGTGTGATACTGTCGCACACTTGAGTTTGCAGAGTGATTGGAAAGTGACTGGAGCTCAGGGTGTAACTGATTGCAGAAGGTGAGGTACCCCTCGAGCCACGCCGCTCTGCCTCCCCTGCAGCCTGGTTGACTCTCTCGCGGTCCGCCAGAAACACACCTCACCATTCTGACTCGAACCCCCTCTCGCACTTCCCCTTCTCCCCTGACCCGGCCCGGCCCGGCCCGGCCCGGCCGCCATTCTCCCGCTTGATACCCACCATTCTTCTCCGAGATGACTTTCCGTGAGCACACACCTTAGAATGTGTCGCGGATGGCTGGGCGCGGTGCGCGCGGAGGGCCACATTGTGAGGTGAGCGGCCGGGCAGGGCAGGGCAGGGCAGGGCAGGGCAGGGCAGGGAGGGAGGGAGGGCAGGGCAGGGCAGGGAGGGCAGGGCAGGGCAGGGCAGGGCAGGGCAGGGCAGGGCAGGGAGGCAGGGCAGGGCAGGGCAGGGCAGGGCTGGGCAGGGCAGGGCAGGGCAGGGCGGGGCAGGGCAGGGCAGGGCGGGGCAGGGCGGGGCGGGGCAGGGCGGGGCGGGGCAGGGCGGGGCGGGGCAGGGAAGGGAAGGGCAGGGCAGGGCAGGGCAGGGCGGGGCGGGGCAGGGCAGGGCAGAGCAGGGCAGGGCAGGGCAGGGCAGGGCAGGGCGGATCGGGACGGGGCGGGGCGGGGCGGGGCAGGGCAGGGCGGGGCAGGACGGGGCGGGGCAGGGCAGGGCGGGGTGGGGCAGGGCGGGGCAGGGCAGGGCAGGGCGGGGCAGGGCAGGGCGGGGCAGGGCAGGGCAGGGCAGGGCAGGGCTGGGCGGGACGGGGCGGGGCGGGGCGGGGCAGGGCAGGACGGGGCGGGGCAGGGCAGGGCGGGGTGGGGCAGGGCGGGGCGGGGCAGGGCAGGGCGGGGCAGAGCAGGGCAGGGCAGGGCAGGGCAGGGCGGAGCAGGGCAGGGCAGGGCAGGGCAGGGCGGGGCGGGACGGGGCGGGGCGGGGCGGGGCAGGGCAGGACGGGGCGGGGCAGGGCAGGGCGGGGTGGGGCAGGGCGGGGCGGGGCAGGGCAGGGCGGGGTGGGGCAGGGCAGGGCAGGGTCCCGGTCCTTCAACGGCGCCGCCGCCAAACTTTCCTCATCTCGAGTCGCTCATGTGCGGCGTCTCTTGCACGGCCCGCCACCCTGCGGCCCTGCGGCCCTATTACAATTTGATTTTTTGCAAACAAGTGGAGTAAATCTTTAAAAATGAAAAAGGAGGAAAAAAGGAAAGAACAAGAGATCTCAGCATCATTGAGCAGTTTTATATGCGCAACTTTTTAAATCCCAACTGCCTGAGTGCATCGTGGTTCAAAGGCCCCAGAAGCGTGCCTGTCATACGGAGGCCATGTCAGTGTTAGTAAGAAGCAGGCTAGGTGGGGGTCTGTGGGGTGGGCAGAACGATGTGGTGTTCACACGGCTTTTTTCTTCCTTCGCTCTTTACAAGAGGGACGTAACAAAAAAATAGGCCAGGCCCGTTCAGTTTTTTTCGATGTGTCGCCACAAAAGAAAACAAAAATGTCTCCCTTTGAGTTACAGTGTATAGGGGTTATCTGCCTACCCGCTCCAGGCTAGGAGGGTGTCGTGGTCCCCTTACGTGGATGGGTCGAATCACAACACTGTTACGTCCTCTCTGAAGCGGTGTATCGAAGGTCACTAGCATTTTTGCAGAGTTACAGCGTGTCTTGTAAAGGTACTGACTGTCACCGTAACCAGTCTTTATAACGGTCCAGACCAAAATTTACGGCTCAATTCCGTATCCTAGCAGCACGAAACTGTGGATCGATTGTCGAAAAAAGCTCGTCGGTGAAATCGAAGTCCTATCATCCCGAGCCGACAGATGTCCCGAGGTTTTCCTTTTCAGAACGTTAGTTTAATAGTACCGAATTTCTAACCGTTCTCCGTCGATAAGCGATGGTAGTGATCTGACAAGTCGATTCTCCCGAGGGGGCCATCACTTTGGTTAAGGATGTACACAACGACTACGTGATTACAGGGATTACACACGAATTCTGTAGGATTACATATGAATTTCTGGGGCTACAACCATGAAATAATAACAGTTAGGTGAAATTTAGTAATAATTCTTCCAAATTTGGTTAAGGAATCACAGATTACACAGGGATTACACTGACAACTGTACACAGGATTCTCCCCACCAAATAAAATTAAAAAAAAAAAAAAAATAGCTGAACATGCATGTTGACTATGCGTCGTCAATTGTCAATTCTCATCTTAGTGTCGAAATCCTATCAAATCTCCGTTATCGTCACACTATTCAGTTGTTTGAATTTTTTTTTCGACAAGCAGTGACGGTCTCGGGTAGCCACTTTACGTGAGATTTTCTTCCAGTGTGATGTGCGGGCTGCTGGGCTCGTCTGCCGCCTGGGGGGTAGACCGCCCGGCGCGAAACCCTGCCTCGACTGGGAGTTGGCATGCATACTTTGCGTGGAGGAGGGGGGGGGGGGGCTGCGGGGCGGGGAGCTTAGAGGGGTGGGTTGTCAGTGTGGCGGCGGTGCAGGTTTTCGAGCAGGAGGAACACAGGCGGGTCAGTCGTCAGCTCGGACTGGGCCACTCGTCTATGCATGGAAACTGACGGGGCGCTCTATTATGAATGCCGCTGCTGGTGCAGGGCTTGGGGGGGGAGGGGGGCGTGCGTGGCCGTGACGAGTGACGAGCCGCGCTCTGACTGCGGCAGGGTCGTGGAGTGCGACGCGGCGCTTGCTTTTCTCTCGGATGGTCTCCTCCGTCCCCACCTGTCACTCACTCACTCACTCACTCACTCACTCCCTCCCTCACTCACTCACTCACTCACTCACTCACTCACTCACTCTCAATTTCTTAGGAAGAGAGCTTTTCATTTAATGAAGAATTAAGTTCGTGAGGTACAAAAGATGTAAAACGATTATTTTTACAAACTCCTTTTTCTTTATATATTAAAAAGAATGTTGCAACTTATGAAGAAACTCTTACCAAAATACACAGTGTATAAAACCTTGTGTCGCCTACGGAAAAAATTCCATGACAGTTGTTGTGCTTTTGCAGGTCGCGTTTGTAATTATAAAAACGTAAATGCTGTAATTGGCCATTATTAAAAAAAAAAGTCGGGAGATTTTACTTTTTTTCCGTTGATTTTACAATTAGCACTCTTAGTTTCACGAATGTATGTAACAAATTTACAACACCCATATTTGAAATATGCCAGCGAAAGACTTACAATATTTCTCGTAAATTAACGACATTTCTGCGTGTAAAGTTATATTTCCCGTAAGTTTACGACATTATTTCTCGTAAATTCATTGAAATTGTCGTATTCTTACGGAGGTAAAGTCGTAACTCTACTATAAAGTTCGTACTTTTCTTAAAAATGTCAGAACTTCAGAAAAATTCCGTAAATGGTTTCTATTTATGCAATTCGTAGTTTTCTGACGGTTTTTTTTTTTTTTCATTATGGAAAATGTGGTGTTTTTACAACATAAACAGAATTTACAAAATTTGTCGTAAATTTACTTTTTATAATTTCGCAGCTTTACAGATCAATATTGTAGATTTTGTCGTTAATTTAAGAGTATTTTTCTTTCACAGTGATTACAAACCGGTGTCCTCGTATTACGAAGAATGTGTTTGTATGACAATGGTCCAGAATCACTTGTCGCAGTTGTTTTTGTAAGAAGCCTCCAGTGCTCTCAAGAGAGAAAGACCCTCTGTGTGCAGGTCTTGTACCAGACCGCCATGCGACGCACCCTGCTGTGGGGAGTGCAGTGTTGCACGAGGCATCACATCAGCACTTCACCTGGCAGCGGCTGACTGTACGCGCCACTCCACGAGCGGGGCAGGTGAACAGGTGCTCCTATAGGTGAAGCAGAGGGGGACAGAGCAAAGGAAAAAAGAAAGAAAGAACAACAGACTACAAAGATTGAGAGCGGCCGTCACCCCCGTAGGCAGGCAGGCCGGCCGATGCAAGCGCGGAGAGAGAACGTGTTGCAGCGGCGCGAGGCTCAGCACTGACCGAGGGGGAGGCGGAAGGGGGTGGGGAGTGGGGGTGCTTGGGTTTTATGGCGACGGGGTGGGCTGGCTAGGCTCGCTCGGCCGTACGGGGCGGAGAAAGGGAAACGGGGGGGGGGAAGCACACTGCTCCCCTCACCCACTCGCGCCTTTTTCTTCCCTCGACAAAAACCTGACGCATGCGCCACTATGGCAAGAAACGGTCGGGGCGGGCAAAGCGTGAGAAGTGCACTGTAAAAAGCATGTGAAGAATTTTGAAGCATTGTACACTGATAATCCAAGTGTTCAACCCTTCAACACTTTAAAGTGTTCAAATACCCTTTAAACAAATGAAAGTGTTCAACAGAGTTGTTCTGCACTTGCAAGTGTTCAACTCAGAAGTTGTGCACTTGTAAGTGTTCAACTCCCCAGTTGCACACTTCCTTAGCTTGGACGCAATGTATTAGGGAAGTGTGCAACTGGGGAGTTGAACACTTACAAGTGCACAACTTCTGAGTTGAACACTTGCAAGTGCAGAACAACTCTGTTGAACACTTTCATTTGTTTAAAGGGTATTTGAACACTTTAAAGTGTTGAAGGGTTGAACACTTGGATTATCAGTGTAAGCAACGATGTTTGCATTGGATTTTTTTTTTTTTTGCCGTTTGCATTGTGAAGTATTTGCTTCGTAAGCTGCTAATAAATATTTTGCAAGCTTACCAAACAAAGTCTTTGCAGCGTTACAGGTTCCACTGGAGTCACTTTTAAAGATTCAGATCATGAAGTCTAAAAATTTTGGATGTATCATAGTTTGTTTGCGCTCTGCCTGTTACTTTATAGCTGACACAGCATGCTTGAAATTTTAAACTTATAGTTTTTGTTCGCTGCTGTCTCTGGCGCGATGAGACGATCCCAAAACCATAGTCAACATTGCGGTGCAACAATCTTTGTAAGAGTTGCAACTGCTAACGTAAAATTCCACATGGGAACAGGCAAATCCCTCTAGGATTGATCATTCCCACATGGAATTTTGCAGCCCATGTGGGAATGATAAACCCACACGGGAAATCATGAGGCCCGTGTGGGACAATACAAAACCCACACGGAGAAAGGCAAAACCCATACGGACACGGCCACGGCGCCTGCCTACCAAGCAGCTGAAACCATAATACTTGAAAGTTACCTTGTGGTGGACAGGTGGCCCGCCTCACTGAGCGAGTCGGTAAACGTTTCTGCCTACCTTCCAGGCCAGGGAGGGGGCGGGGCGTGGCGGGGCGTGGCGGGGCGTGGCGGGGCAGGGCTCATTCCTGGCGGGGCGCACCGCGCCGCCGCGATCAAAGGGAATAGAGACATGAGCAGCACCCGGGAACGACTTTGCCCCGCCCCGCCCCGCCCTGCCCCGAGCTGGCCGCGGCCTTATTGACTCGGCCAACAAAACTCCTGTCGGCTGCCCCGCACCGCCCAGCACTGCCAACCTAGAGCTGCTCATTTGCTTTCTGCGCTCTCTCTCTCCCTCTCTCTCTCTCTCTCTCTCTCTCTCTCTCTCTCTCTCTCTCTCTCTCTCTCTCTCTCTCTCTCTCTCTCTCTCTCTCTCTCTCACCTACACACCTACACACCTACACACCTACACGCACCCACACTTTGCACATCTCTCATCAACGTTTTACCGTTATCTCTCCTACAACCGTAGTCCCTGATCAGGTTTAATTACGACCCCTCCTTCCGACCCCCCCCCCCCTCCCCAGCCCCCACTGCCGGACACGACACGGTCCTTTTCCGTGGCCCCCTTCCCCCCTCAACCCACTCTCATCCCGTCGCACGGAGCCGACTTCACTTTGGGATCAGCCCCCGGGATATAAACTGACTTACTGCGGCGCGGCGGTGGATGCTGCTGCCGTGCAAACCCTTCTACCCCCCCCCCCCCCTCCAGTGCGGGGCGCAGCCTGCCCCTCCAGCCCCGCCCTTCCTGCCGTCCCTCCAAGGGTAGAGGGGAGGTGCGTGGGGACAGGGGACACCGGCTGGCCAGGCAGTCATGCAGTCTCCCTCTTGCTCGCGATAGTGTGTGTAAGAGAGAGAGAGAGAGAGAGAGAGAGAGAGAGAGAGAGAGAGAGAGAGAGAGAGAGAGAGGGCGAGAGATAGGGTGGGGGGACGGACTTTGCTGATCCATGTGTGCTCAACTGGAACTAGGATGGCTCGCACGCCGCGTGGGTCTCCGAACTTTGCCCAAAATGTAGTCAATGCCGCTGGTCCGGCGGTCCTCTCGGCCCGCTCAGAGTCACCACGGCTGACGCCTGCTTGCGGTGCGGAGCGCTGTGTCCTAGTACTCACCCTTCTGCCGCTCTCACAGCAAAGTCTGAAAATTTCGAACGACATGTTAGAATAAAAATGTAACACTGGAAAAACAAAGGTGCTATCTAATGCCTTTTAAAGGCGTTAGTGAAATAGTGCCTTCAGAAAGGCGCTATCGCCTCCCAAAGGTGCTATTTTTGGCCCTATTCGTGCCTTTACAGAGGCACTAGTGCAGTATCACCCCATAACATTCAATAGCACCCCAAAAAGGGTGCTATATAGCACCTTTGTGTTTCCAGTAAAAAGCGGTGTTCGAATGCCCATTGCACAACGAGCCTACAGTTCAAAAATCAAACTGATCGGACAATTTTTACTGAGAGACTAACTTCTAAATCGATTGAGCTAGAAAGCTTAAATTTGGCATGTGACCCGCTTAACTAGTGAACCTGAGATAAAACAAATTGAGTATCATGACCCATAATGCTAGAATTTTTAAAGTAAATTTCTACATAAACCATCATTTACCGATGTATTTATTGGAAAAAAAATCGTGCCTACCAGGATTTCCTGAAATCGTATATTTTCTGTATTTCTGCCTCGCATAAAATCCAAATTTATCAAAACTTTCTTACATTTTTTTCCCCAGAAATTTTCTCTCTTTCAACTAAATAATACTTGCTTGCCGGCAGCAGATACTCATTGAGGCAGGGAAGGATCGACTTACCGCTGAACTCCGATTCTGTACTGTCTCAGCATGTTTCCAATGTCAATGCATTGATAAACAAGAAGTCGAGCAGTATTACAATAGAAACTGAGATTTTAGATCGATTTTTTTCAAAATTGGCCGCCAACTTTGGGCTGGCATTTCAGCAGTGAACTAAGTAGATTGAGTGCTACCTCTCTGCCAAGTCTTATTAAAATCGTATAGACACATCAGGATCTAGGTAAGGGGCCGCACTGATTGTAAAAAAACATATTTAAATTATTATTATTGTCTGTGTGGCTGGGCGGGTAAAGTTTTTTCAGTAGCGCATTGCAAACGGACGCCGCGCGCAATTAGCGCGCAGGGTGACCGATATAATACCGTGTGACCGAGTGGGGTTGGGCGTGGAGGAGCGGGGAAGCGTAAGGCCGGGTATGGGGGGCAGGTGAGGCGAGGGGCGGGGTGTGGCGGGGTGTGGCGGGGTGGGGCGGGGTGTGGCGGGGTGTGGCGGGGTGGGGCGGGGTGTGGCGGGGCGGTTCATAGTCCGGGGTGATTTACACCGCGCCGGATAAGCCAGCCGCAGCGCAGCGGGGCTTGTTCCGGACAACTGTGGCAGCTGTGGGGCGCCGTGGTGTGGGGCGGGGCGGGGCGGGGTGGGGCGGGGTGGGGCGGTGGAGCCACTGCTGATGCCGCCGCCGGCAATGAGCGCGGGGGCGCTGCGCTGTTCAGACTGTTGCTTGATCGTGTAAGTGTGCGCTGGTCTGTGTCTGTGTGTGTGTGGGGGGGGGGGACAGGGTGTCCGTTGAATGACACGCTCCGCGTGCCGTTATAATGGGTGGTGAAAGTAGACCATTTATTTGAAGTTCAGCAAACATAGTTTGTAGGGTTTTTTTTTTCTTTCTTTTTTAGGCATGAAGTTGCCGGAAGTAGCCTTATGGTTTTGTGTCAGGATGCAATGTTTTTAGGCACGAAGTAGCCTTATGGTTTTGTCGGCAGATCCGATTTTTTTTTTTTAATCAGTGGGGCCCCGTACCTAAATCCGAGGGGTCGACCACTCAGAATTTTGGTGTACATGGAATATCTGGAATATTTGAAGGATTTCTGGAATATTTTGGGAATATCTGGAAAGTGTTGGGAATATCTGGAATATTTTTGGATTATCTGGAATATTTTTGGAATAGCTGGAATATTTTGGGAATATCTGGAATATTTGTGGAATATTTGGCTAATTTTTTGTAGAATATCTGGAATATTTCTGGAATATCTGGAATATTTTGGAATATTTTTGGAATATTTTTCAGTGTGTACATGGAATATCTAAGTGGTTGACCCCTCGCCTAAATCCCGATGATTTTTCTATACAAATTTTAATAAGATTTGGCAGAGAGGTAGAAGTCAATCTCCTTAGCTCACTGCTGAAATGCCAGCCCAAACTTCGCCAAAGTTAGTGGCCAATTTTGAGAAATTTCGATCTAAAATCTCTGTTTCTATGGTTATACTCGACTTGTCACGGGAAATCAGCGTGGAAAGGGGAGCCGAGCCGAGTCGCCATTGTTGCGAGTGCTCGACCCCTCGGCGGGGCGCACAGGGGAGGATGACCGTGGCCGGGGACTTGTTAATTCAACTCATGTACACTGCACAGTAGTTCAAAAAATAAAATTTGGAACGATACGTTAGAATAAAAATGTAAAAGCGGTGTTCGAATGTCTTTTGCGCAAAGAGACTACAGTTCAAAAATCAAGCTGATCAGACAATTTTTACTGAGAGACTAACTTCTAAATCGATTGAGTTAGAAAGCTTAAATTTGGCATGTGATCCGCTGAACTAGTGACCCTGAGATAAAACAAATTGAATAACATGACCCATAATGCTAGAATTTTTAAAGTAAATTTCTACATAAGCCATCATTTACCGAAGTATTTAGTGAAACAAAAACAAAAACGAACTTGGTGCCTAACAGGATTTCCTGAAATTGTATTTTTCCCCCTTTCCTTTTTAGTTTGAGTATAGTTTGCGGTGAGGTTCACGGGGTTGCAGGAGGAGAGGGGAGAGGAGGATAACGATGACGAGAATGGTGCCTACAGCCCAGCCGGCCCAGCCCTTGCTATGCCTATGGCCGCCTGTTGCAGGCGCTCCTCGGCGCTAGGGCTTAACCCCCCACCCCCGCAGGGCCGTGCCCACCGGGCGAGATCACTCATTCTTTAATTTATTACGAGGGGGACCTAACGGGGCCTTCGGCACCCTGAGGGTTCCTGAGAGGAAGGCCTCCCACACTGAAATAAGTATATCAAAATCTCACACTTTTATGTGCACTCTTGAATAAACGTTTCCGCAAACTATCACAGAGGTCCCGCGAAATCTTTTGCGTGAGGGGAACATACATGATTGTGCGCACTTGTATTCGCCCTACACTTTGACCTTGTATGTGACATACATGCGATATGTATGGTCAATACAGAGAGGATTTGTTGATGACTCACTGGGTAGCTAATGGATTAACTTTATACAGTTAATCCAAGTGTACAGCTGGCGAGTTTGACACTTGCAACTGCACAGCTGCCAGCTGCCGAGTCACACACTTAAACTTGCAGACTGGAAATTGCACACTTACAAGCGTTCAGCAGTTACACGCTTGGTTTATCATGGTTTATCAGTGTACTGTGATAGTCCGCCCACACCTCTTATCACATCTACACGCGAGCGTGCTAATGCGTGCAGCGCGTACGTTTTTCTAACAGTTTGTTTGTTTGTTTTTCAGTGTAAATACTTTGTTGTTCTCAATTTCCCCAGCGTGCTTGCTTTAGCGTGCACGGCTGCTGCTCCTTTGCCCCCTTCCCCTCTGCTGCCCTTTTCTCTTTCGCAATCCCAAAGTTTTTTCGGTCTAGGAGTTGTGCTACTGACAGCTCCGGGTTGCCTAAGGCAGGTAGAGGATGAGAGAAAGGGGAGGAGAGGGGAGGAGGAGGAGGGGGGGGGGTAAGGGTAGGGTGCCAAGGGAATGGTGGGAGGACATTTCCTTCTTTGTCGCACCCTCGCGCTGCTTTGCGGTTCATCCCACGTGATCCCTCCTGAGCTCCTCGTTGCCCAGGCCGCCCCTACCCCCCACCCCCCCTCAAGTCCGCCCCGCTCGCCCTGCAGCCCCCCCCCCCCCCCCCCCTCCACCGTCGTAGGCTTCCCCTTCCGTTCCGCATCGCAAAGCTTAAATCTAGTAAGATGAACCTCTAATCGCATTTTATGTGGGACTTCATCCCCCGATGTAATAATATTCTTTTCCTCATGGCCAATGCAGATTCCGCTTAGGTCCATCATCCATCGTCCGTCCGTCTGTCTGTCTGTCTGCCTGCCTGCCTGCCTGCCTGTCTGTCTGTCCTTCCGTTCATTTGTCAGTGCGTACGTCGGTCCGTTCATCCGGCGCCCCCTCTCGTCCCGCACCATCCCATCCTCGCTGAACCGGCCCATTTCCGTTCTCTATTGTGAGAAGCAATAAAACGAGGGCCGTGTTTCTTTATTTCGATCGTCAAGCCAGCACCACCGCGCCCCGCTACGCCACGCCACGCCACGCTTCGCCACGCCCTCGCCACGCCACAAGTGTCCAATCCCTCTCCCTTAGTCCCTCTACTTTATTTTCTCAAATAAAAACCGGTTGGCTGGCTGGTTCTTTCGTTTAGCCTTTGCCGCCTGGCCATTGTGCCCTCGGCCTGCAACCTCCAAAAGCCCCACTAATTTAACCAAAGTTACTCCTAATTCTGAAAGAACGGGCTAGGGACAATATTACTATTTTTATGTTAGCATAATCAAATGAAAGTCAACATACTTTTACATGCACGGTTAAAGGTTTGCATAAGTGTCACAAACTGCACCTTCCTAATTTGCACCTGTGCAACAGTAGGCAATTGCAGGAAGTCAAGTAAGTGTACACCGGAAATGTAGTATGCAAGTCCCGCAAAAGTGTTTTTTCCCCATTTTTGATTTTTAAACAATCGTACACACTTGTTGGTCAACCAAGTCGTGGGTCGATTCGTACACGTGTAACATAATTTAGCCATTACCTGCTTATCTACTCTCAGGCTGCATTTGTATGCTTTTGTGTAAACCAGGGCGTCGCATCGTCGCAACCGAGGAGGAAACAACTCTGAAATGTTTGTTCACCTCTTAAATTAGGAAAATTCAGAAAAACTCAGAAAATGTGTACCAAAATTCTGAGTTCAGACTCAAAGTGATCCAATTAGCTCTTGTGTGCCCAACGGTAATTCCTATACCAGAAATACAAAACTTAATTCAGGCCCCAAGGTCAAGTGCTATCCGAGCTTTCTAATGAATGAACCATCGCTTGTCAAGACACCTTGCACCGTTCATGAGAATCACGAAAAGGTGTAAAAGGCAATTTTCGTTACGTTACGACACCCTGGTGTCAACGTTTTTGCGAATAAGTTAAGAATTCACTATGCTTTGCGTGCATTTGTGCACAACCCAGTCCAGAAATCCCATGACCGTTTCTATGAGCCATGGAACATCAAGGAATGTCATGGGAGACATTTCCCCATGGAGGATAACTTTCCATGTAGTTTTTGCCCACTTCCATGTGAGGTACTTTCCATGGAAATAAGGTTCCTTGGCAGCTGACCGTCTCTATGGAATAGAGCACTAACCCCATGGAGTAATAACAAAATGTTTAAGTCCACAAAACGACAAAGAGAAGACTGATCGGAATAAATGAAACACGGATATAGGGTGTCGGAAACGAGGCGGAGCCAAATCTGGTGTCCGTTTTTGCCTAGCTCAAGCCGTTTTCGAGTTGCCAGAAAAAAGTTCTCAGATTTGAATGAAATTTAAATGGCCCTACTAAAATTCATCGTAGATGCTACATACCAAATTTCAGATCGAAATTCCAATAATTATAGATTTTACAGCCCTTTTAATTTTCATGGGAAATTGTTTCCATGGTAAAGATAGGCAAGTGCCCAATGGGATAGGTCACCCCATGGAAAGACAACCGTTCCATGAAGTCCTCTCGCATGGCAATCATTTTCCCATGGAGCCTTTACCCATGGTAAGAAATTTTCCTTGGAGTCCTCACATGGAAAGCGATATTCCATGGAATCTTGTTCCAAGGAAAACACTTTTCCATGGTTAAACGCCCATGGAAACAGACACCACATGGAATATGATGCATCTTACATGGAAAACAGACCTCTCTCCATGGAAAAGAGATCATGGAATTCCATGGTGTCCATGGGATTTTTGGACTGGGAAATTTGGTTCACTTTCCACAAACGTATGCACTAAAACGTTTGCATCAACACACAAGTTTGAGCGAAAAATTCGATCTCGTAACTTGGCATTACTAACCGAAACAAATACAGTTAAAATGATGGGGCACACTTATTGCTACGGGGCGTGAAAGGAAAGTGGCTGACCTGAGCTAGCGACACTGCGGCAGGGCAGCACGTCGACCCTGCCGGTGGAAGAGCTGTGCTGCTCCTGGATGCGGATCGGGAAATTGGTCGGAACGCATTCGCGCAAACACATAAAGCTGCGCGCCGGGCATAAATTGGGCAACGGAAAGGGTGTGCGTGGGTCACGAAGCCACGCGGCCCCGCCCCGCCCCGCCCCGCCCCGCCTCGCCCCGCCCCGCCTCGCCCCGCCTCGCCCCGCCCCGCCTCTTCGGTCTGCTTCTGCGAGCAAGAGAACCAGGCGGGGCGGGGCGGGGCGGGGCGGGGCGGGGCGAGGTGCGGGCTGGGGTAGGAACGAACCCAAACCTCCCCAGCAGTTTACCGCTATACGTGCGGCTGCTCGCGAAAGGAGATAGATCGTGAGGTGGCGGGGATCGCCCCGCTTCCTCGCAATTTTCCGCTCTTTCACTCTGCTACGACCCGATGAGTCATTCCACCTCCGCGTTTTAAAAAGAGGTCCCTGCAAGAGCAAACGCAGCGCGGCTAGCTACATTTCTCTTTTGTGGACGGAGACCCAGTGTCATTTTCAAGTATTTCTCTGGATGCCAGTGCCCTGCTTGCAGCACCAGCTTGTTGCTGGGTTCGCGATTTCCGCCGTTGCATGGTCGCACGGTTTGCGCTGGATAAGTCCTATTCTACTTTAACTTCTACACTTCCTTCGTTAAGTGTTACCCACGGGCGTGATTGTGATTGCCCCCCTCCCACCTTTTGGTTCCCGAAGTAGAGCACAACTTTTTGGTATGTTCGGGCCGCCGGGCGCTGCGAATCTTCGAGATTATATTAAAATTTGAAACATCGGCCCGCTGAATACAAGAAAGGCAACCTGCACAGCATATACCCCCACTCCCACCCCTCTTTGGTAGGCCCTAATTATGTTCCTGGTGTGATCCGTCTCTCTCTCTCTCTCTCTCTCTCTCTCTCTCTCTCTCTCTCTCTCTCTCTCTCTCTCTCTCTCTCTCTCTCTCTCTCTCTCTCTCTTGCCCTTTGCGTTCGCCCGGCCCAGCCGTACACAGCGCGGTGGCACCTAGACGCCGTCGCGACGTCGTGGCGCCTCGTAGGGTGGTTGGGAAGGGGAAGGCGCAGACGGCACAGACCTGTCATCCCCTGCCCAGGGCTAAAGGAGGGTGAGACCCACGCTCCAGGCGAAAAGGGCAAAAGGATTTACTCGCCAGGATTTGATTAGAACGGAAATGGTGCATCTCATACATTTTTATTTTTTGTTTTGCACCTCGTATAGACTTTTGCCAGCAGCAGGAGTAAAATAAACTGTTGGAAAAAAAAAATGATGAAATCTACTGATTTATTAACTAACAAAAAAGAAAGACGGACTAAGGCGAAACTCAAAGGCTGCTCATTATTTTGAATCGTATTTACACCCATGAAAAACAACACTGCTATCCTGCAGCGAAATGAGTTTCGGCCACTTATTTCATCCTGCTGATCGTCTAACACAATAATCACTCGTAAAAGGAAGTCACAAGTTTTGGGAGTTGTGTCAACCTCCAATTTTTGCCACGGCACAGATTCGCAGCTGCACTCCAAGTCCGCTACTGATTTTTCGGACCCCTTTCTCAGTGTTCCTGCTGTTTAAAAACATTGAGCTTTTTTCATCAGTTGTGGGGACTAATTCATTTTTACGTTACTTGCCATTTCTTCTTTTATCAGTATGCTACTTACAAAACTACACAGAATAACTAACGAATATGTCAGTATTCCTTCTGCGTAAAAACATAGGTATTTGTGAAGAAAAAAATCAGTACACGTCTGAGTGTGAGGGAAACCCTCTGGGATTTTAAAATATTTCACTGTAATTTTTTTTTCTCCTCTCCATGCAAAAGTACGGACGGAATAGTGCGGACTGCATTCGTACTATAGTTTTGTCTGTAGCTTTGTTCGGAAAGGTACGGAGATTTTCCGTAAATACACACGGACACTCTCGCGGACACTTGAAATTAAAAACTTTGGTCAATGATTGTAAAGTGTATCGGCAGCTCACAATGTACGGATAATCTCTGAACCTTTCCGTACAACGGCACAGGAAAAGCACGGAGGCTCCGGGTAACTATTGACCAGACTTTCTCCGTGGTTTTTTTTTTTTTTTTTTTTTTTTTTTTTTTTTTCCCATTACATTTTTTCAGTGTTGATTTAACGGGTATTTCGGAAGATCACAAATCCAAAAATCTTAAGAACGTACGTGGTGTTTCTTTGCATGCGCAAAAGTGTTGCGGGTTTGCCGACCCCATTCGCCCGTAAGGTGCCATGTCCCCTGAAGCCCTGTCGAGTATGCAATCCCGCAACGCTGTTACGCATTCAGAGAAACACCCGGTACCTGCCGCCTGTCGCCTTCTATCCCAAACATTCATACCAATGAGTTAGTGATTGATTGAGTAGGTGAGTGAGCGAGCGAGCAGTGAGTGAGTGAGTGAGTGAGTGGAGTGAGTGGAGTGAGTAAGGGACGTCTTGGGTCTTGGGCTCAGCTGAGGCGTCACAGTACAGTTGCAGCTCAAAGCTCCACCCTGTTGCTGATTGCAGCTCTTCATGTCGTACGCCTACAATTACTGTCCCCGATTTCCTCGAGCGGTGACAGGTGGATGCCGGGGACGGACCGGGCAGCACGTGCTAGCGTGTGTCCGGTGAGCGCGCCCGGCCGCAGCTCCGGCCCCACCATGGAGTGGGTGTGTGTGTCCGTGGCCCTCTCTCGCAAAAACCTCAATTCTTCCCCCCGCCCCTCTCCAACCCCCTAATTTCCCACTGCCGACGGTGGCAGTCACTGCTGCCTGGCTCTGCCACCCGCTAGCTATACTGAGGCTGGCCCAACTTCACGCTATTGTTTCGCGACGCAACAAAGCTTTGCTGGTATTGCTTGATACTCTCTCTCTCTCTCCATCTCTCTCTCTCTCTCTCTCTCTCTCTCTCTCTCTCTCTCTCTCTCTCTCTCTCTCTCTCTCTCTCTCTCTCTCTCTCTCTCTCTCCCCCCTCCCTCTTTCTCTCTCTCTCTCTCTCTCTCTCTCTCTCTCTCTCTCTCTCTCTCTCTCTCTCTCTCTCTAACTCGCCCCTCCCCAACCAAGCCTCGCCCCCCGCTCAGCCAACAGCAGATCCCGCCGACCTATTAGTTGGCATTGGTTCTGCGGGTGCGTGGATGGAAATAGAGGGAGGGGGGAAGAGAAGGGCAGGTTTGGGTAAGAACGTAGAAAGAGAGAGGTAGAGGGAGGGGGAGGCAATCTCGCGGCTCTTTCATGTGATGTAAAGAATTGAATAATAAATAGTTAATGACCAGCTTGCGCACAGTACTATGATGAATTATTATTCGACCTGTATGCAATTTCCCTCACGTCTGTGAACTTCCAAAAATTTCATCAGTTTTCAGGCCAGGCGTTTGTGTGAGGATGGCGCTTGCATATGCTCTCGAATAAGCTTCGAAAAGTCGCGGAATATATTGTCGTGTTGTGGCTTTAGGTGGATGGATTGTTTCGATCGGTGTCTGACAGGTATGAGGTGGGGGAGGAGAGGAGCTGCGGCCACACGGGTGGGAGGGGTGTGTCACAGAACAGTTGATAGCGGCTCTGGCAGAGGGGGAGGGCGGGGAGGTGGGACGGCTGCCCCCAGTGCGGCCAGCGTGCATGACGGATGATCTGACGAGCTCTCTCTCTCTCCCTCTCTCTCTCTCTCTCTCCCCCTCTCTCTCCCTCGGCTGCTGCCACTCCCAGGATGCCTCCGTTGATGCCCCCGCAGGTCCCGCAGGTAGGTCCGCTCACGCTGCCGGCATGGCCGCTGCTCGCACGGCCAGATCCTCTCTCTCTCTCTCTCTCTCTCTCTCTCTCTCTCTCTCTCTCTCTCTCTCTCTCTCTCTCTCTCTCTCTCTCTCTCTCTCCCTCCCCCGCCGCTGGGGAATTCGTTTCTATAATCCCATTGCAGCGCATTAGTAGCCCTGGCGGTTGCTGGGGCAGGAGGGTCTTAACTGTTGCTTTGCGTGTTTGGCGAAGTGAAGATACCAACAGTTTTGATTTCGTGGATGTGGTGGGGCGTGGTGGCAGCCGCCGGCCCCCTTCTGCCGAAGTCAAAGGAGAGCCTGTTGATCCCCCAAGTCTACACCCTCACCCGCCCCAGCTCTGTGATAAATATTCGTGAAGCGGTGAAATTTCACTGAACGTCGAGTAAACTGCACGTCTCTTGGTATACATTTACAGCGTTTTCCATTGATTATTGGATAGGACTGGTCCAAGCAGGTGCAATGTAAGGGGCCTGTTATCACTAGATAGAGACGCCTGAAAAGTAGGCAAATAGCGCGGCAAAACAAATGTGTGTGAACAACCTGGAATACGCCCTCTTTTCGAGTGGGACCTTAAACCACGCCTTGGTCCAAGTGTGCAAAAGTACTATATTTGTCAAGTTTCTATTAACTACTCTGGAAAACCAAGTGTGTACAAGTATTCATTGTTTACTATGCAAACTTCGAAGCATTCAGCAAATAATTTGTACATGCCCGCAGTAAATAGTGGGTACATGCCGAGGGGTAACTCACCTTCTCCAATCAGTGTACACCCTGCGTTTGAGTCATTTTCCAATCACTATCCAGTCACATAATTTTTCGACAAAAATCTATTGTAATCACCTTCAATCTGCAAAATATCGAATTAGTGCCAAAAATGTATATAGCTTTCTTCAAAGTTTGGTCAAATTTTCCTCCCAATCACAATACAGCCCCCCAATCAGTGTACACCCATTTAAAGAGTGAGGTACCCGTCGGTACATGCCGTACACTGTAAAAAAAATTCCTGTACATTAACAGCAAAGTTGCTGTTAAGTTTTTAAATGACTAGTGTTGTTGTACAACAACATAGGCTAGCCATGCCATAAACAAGTATTGTTCTATCAACAGCGCAAAGTTGTCCGGTAACAGTAAAAGTTGTAGAAAAACAGCAAAATAGCTGTGCAGAAACAGCAAAAGTTGTACACAAACAGCACAACTTATGCAGGAACAGCAATAGCTGTTCAGGAACAGTAAATTTCCTGTTTTGAATTGAAAACAAACATGCTTGTTCCTTGACAACTTATGTTGTTTTCGAAAGACAGCATCACTGTGTCAACAACATGGTTGTCACTGAAAATGTTGTTTTCCAACAGATTTTTTTTACAGTGTACACACCTACAATCGCACGGGAATTGCGTGAGTACATTCCAAGGTATTCAGTAAATAATGTGTACATAGGCATATACACGCTATTTATTGCATACAATTGCATACATGGATATGTACACATTATTTGCCAAATTCTTCGAAGTATGCAGTGAATTATGAATACCTACCTACTTGGTTTTCCAGAGAACATTATGTAAGGTCCTCTGAAACTCTTAAAAAGAGGGCGTGTTGACTGCCAATGCGGCTGATGAAGAAGCAGGCCCAACGCCGTTCTGGCTAAGGTGTCTTCACATGTTGTACCACGGCCATTTACTGAACTCCTTTTCTGGGAATCAAAGTGTGAGACAGTCTCACCTAACAGATTCTGGTGTGAGGCCGAAATTTCTCACACCATTTAACTCGATTTTTGTAGTGACGAAAAGATGTATTCTTATTCTTTGACGATTGAGCTTTCAAACGAGCTGCAAAGTAGTGATGGGTCTGATGCTGATTGCAGCCGGCAGTACCTACCCCTTTGTTGATTTCAAGCAGTGCAGAGGCCAGAGAGAAAATGGCCATGTGATGGATTTGCCATTCTAATATTGCATCGTATTCTTTGTTGCAGGTACGTGGCGATGCATGAACGTCCTCGGCTCCTGGCCGAACCAAGAAGGCGAATAATAACTTCCTAGGAGATCAACACAAACACAACGTCGGAATGCAGCTAGTTTCTGAGTCTCTCAGGCAGCAGAGGTGAGGTGAATGGAAGATTTTTGAAAAGCGGGCTTTGTTGTTATTTTGCTGTCGGCGTATTCCCTCGCCGCAACCCCTCGGCACCCCCTCTCCTTCACGCACACTCTCGCTCTTATTATCATCATCACCTTCTTTCAGCCGCAAGATGAATTGCCCGTCGGCCCTTCCCTATCCACACTGCTGCCCCCCCCCCCCCTCCAAATCCTTCCCCCGCCACCACCCTTGCCCTTTCCATCCTTCCCGTCCCACCCCATTTACCCCCGTTCCCACTTTCCCACACCCCCCAACCCCTCCTCCCTTATCATCCTGGACCAAATCTTCATCCGCGGCACCACGCATCTCTCCACCCGCACTTCCTCACCGCCCGCCTCCTCACCGCCTTAATGGACGCTACACGCTGCCTCCGCTAACGCTGGCCAAGAAAACAAATTCAAGGTGGTTGCCCACGTATGAGTCCTGTCTTATTCATTCTGGTTAGGAAGAAACATCCCAATTTAGTGTACAGTCCGCTCCATCCCACATCCCACCCCACCCCCTAAAATACAAAAGATAAATAGTTAAATAATTACATAAATTAATAAATTAATACACCCTGTGTAACGCATGGGACTCACATAGGCCTGTAGAGAAATGTGTGTAGAATATCACCAGACCATTACTTGACTTAAAAATAATCACCGTGAATTGTCCTTACGGTTCACTGTGAAAAATAGTCGTAGCGGTGATGGAAAAAATTTCCATGACAGTTGTTGTACTTTTACGAGTCACGTTTGTAATTGATAAAGACGTTAATGTTGTAATTGGCTATTATTAAAAAGTCGTAAGATTATAATTTTTTTTCGTTGACTTTACAGTTAGCACTCGTAGTTTCACGAATGCATGTCATAAATTTACAACACAAAAATCTCAAATTCATCCATCAAGGACTAACGAAATTTCTCGTAAATTTACGAAATTTCTCGTAAATTTACGAAATTTCTCGTACACTTACGAAATTTCTCGCAAAGATACGAAATTTCTCGTACTTTTACGAAATTTCTCTTTAATTTACGACATTTCTCGTAACTTTACGATTTTTCCTGCAAGTTTACGACATTTTTCGTAAGTTTATTGAAATTGTCGTATTCTTACGGAGGTAACTCTACGATAAATTTCGTACTTTTCTGCAAAATGTCATAACTTACGAACGAATCTCGTAAATGGTTTCTATTTATTCGATTCGTAATTTTATTACTTCTTTTGTTGGGTTACGGAAAATGTTGTATTCTTACAACAAAAGATCGTAATTAGAATTTACAAAATTTGTTGTAAATTTACTTATCATAATTCGTCACTTTACAAATCAATATCGTAATTATAAATTTCATAATTTGTCGTAAATTTAAGAGTATTTTTCCCACAGTGTTCAAAATTTCATGTTAGTCTTCTCGAAACGCGCTCCGAGCTAGTTAGTATGTTCTTCCGGTGTCGCGAAACAGATAGTATGTTTTTTCGGCGTCGGGCAACAGATAGTATGTTCTTTCGGCGTCGCGAAACAGAAAGTATGTTCTTTCAACGTCGGGAAACACTTAATTGGTTCTTGCAGGGGACCGACGATAAATAACAAGCTAGGCCCGCCCTTCCGCCAAACGTCATTGCCAGCGCAGCGAGCAGCCTAGCTTGACTTGCCGGTGGCGTTACGGACGGGCCTTTGGCCCGTCTTTGTAGTCACTGGTTCGAAAGATATTACTTTAAAAAGCGGGTCTTCGGCCTGCCTGTCGCGGTCCTACCAAGAAGTTAGAGCCTTCGGCCCGATTATCCTATTTTTTAGGCTCCCGTAAGGGGAGCCTATAGCTTTCGCCAGAAGGTTTTTAGGCTCTCGTTAGGGGAGCTTATTGCTCAAGCCCCTGAGTGTTTTATTTTTATTTCTTGACGATGGCCCCTTATGGACGCAGCTGATCCTGCCCAAGCGATTTGTACACAATAACAATGAAAAATAATACGAAAATACCGTTTCGATTGCATAAGCCCGCTATAAAGCTTTTTCAAAGCAGAAGGGCGGCTAAAAATGGATAGATTGTCTGCAAAGCTGAAGCGATCGCCCAAAAACCTTGCTGGCTCAGTATTTTATCGTTGGCTCATGAGGTGCACTGAAAAAGCAGTTTTGGCAAAGCCAAACAGCTCTTATGGAGAAAATACACAGGTTTTCCGGAGCTGCCTGAAAACCAAGACGCAGTTTTTTCCGTGTGTTAGTACAACGAACACATTTGTGTTTCAGCTTACGCTGCTGGCCTTCCAAACGTTCAATTTAATCGAGGCGGTCTATCCTCTGACCGCTTCGAAACTTTTAATTAGGTGGGCAGCTGGTTTTGACAACCGACTGACATCCATCACAGTAAGAAGTATGTGGACCGGTAGCACTTCGTTATATATTTATCTTTTTTAACATGCGATACTCGCTTGATCTATAAGAAGACCTTTGGATCGAGGACAGTATGCCCTTGTTACGGATAAGTCTCCGCAACTCACCGCGGCCCCGGCATTTCGCCAGCAGTCGATGTGAAACTCTGCTTTCGACGTGTCCAATCACGCCA
This sequence comes from Frankliniella fusca, assembly GCA_029379305.1. Classification (NCBI taxonomy): domain Eukaryota; kingdom Metazoa; phylum Arthropoda; class Insecta; order Thysanoptera; family Thripidae; genus Frankliniella; species Frankliniella fusca. The sequence continues at coordinate 639,849 of JAHWGI010000322.1, read as the reverse complement.
AGCGCGGCCCCCTCCCCTTCTCTCCTTCTCTCTCTCTCTCTCTCTCTCTCTCTCTCTCTCTCTCTCTCTCTCTCTCTCTCTCCCTCTCCCTCTCTCAGCATTTATCGCCGCCCTCTTGCTTGTTGCCCTCTTGTATATACATTTGGTGAGTGGTTCTTTTTAAGCAGCCGACCCCTGCCGACCCGCGGAAGACGCCCACAGGTCGTGAATTCGCAAACGCGATGTCGAATCTTGAATTCCCTTTGTGTTTGGGTATAAGAAGGGGAGGAGAGAGAGGGGTGCAATCGCCCAAGGTGCCCGCCCCGCCCCACCAGAGTTGTTATTGTACTCGTTTCTCGGACCCTGTCGCGTGCCACCCAGCTGCAACCCGCTGCACCCCAGCCCGAGGGGCGGCCAACTCGAAAAAAACGTGTACACAGAAATACCTGTGTATTTCTAGAAAAACACTAAAAATACAAGGAAATACTCATCAATACACAGAAATACATAAAAATACTCAACAAAAATACGAGAAAAATGCCGAAAAAATACATTAGAAATATAAGGCATGTGTACACAGAAATACATGAGTTGGCCGCCCCTTGCCCTAGCCCACCGCACCTGCCCCGCTCCACCCTGCTCCAGCTGAGGGCTGACGGCTGACGGGGGTTGGCTGTGCGAGAGGTCGGCCTCAGATGAAAAGGCTTTGACAGGAGGACCTGCTCCGCCATTGCGAGGACCAGGAGCTGAAAGATATAGGAGCAAAAAGCGCGCGAGAAAGTATTTTGCCCCGACTTCGAAAAGAAGCAAAGAAGGTGCATTTCGCCCTCGACGAGAAATGTGTCCACGGTGTGCCGTGCGCCCCGGTCGATATGAAACAAGAGGGATTGAGCCCAGGGCGCCCCGCCCCGCCCCGCCCCGCTTCCCGACGCTTCACTCTCTGGCGATGCATGCGGATATGTCGCCATTCCCTCCTCTCACCCCGTCCCTCTATTTCCTTTTCCTCGTGTCTTATTTCCTAGAGAGATGCCGTTTCCGCGCTCTTTCGTCTCTTCTTGCCGTCAATTCCCCTTTGCCGCTTTTATTGTCGGGGCTTCGAGTGCTATGTGTGTGTGTGAAGGGGGACCGGGGGGGGGGGGGGTGGTGGAGGTTAGACGGAGGTACTATCCGGAAATCAAAGTGTGAGACAGCCCCACGCTTTTATGTCTGGACAAAACTCAACTCAACAAAACTCAACTCTTGCTCAATTTTTGTGTCTAGAAAAAACGTTGATTTTTGAAAAGCGGTTGTAAGTGTTTGTAAACTGCGAAGCATTTGGCTGCTTTGTATTTACGAAGCACTTCATTCGTATGTGTTTCAACAAATTTCTTCTTAAGGTAGGACAAGCGAAGAAAATGCTTTGAACTACGAACCATATGAAGCAGCCAAATGCCTTCGCAACGTTACGAAGACTTTGCTTCGTAAAAATGTTACAGTGTTGGCCCCAGACCCATCACAAGTAGCTCGTTTGAAAGCTCATTGGACAAATACTAAAAATGCTGCCAACCTGTACTCAGTTTTCACTCACGACAAAAGACCTACACTCCTACACTGTTATTTTAAAGGATACACATGTTGCTTTAAATCGGTGACACATGAGTGTGTATCCTCTATCGGTGACACATAAATGTGTTTCCTTTATCGGCGACAATTTTGTCGCCAAATCCTCCGCGTGTCGCCGAAAAAGGTCACATGCGTCTCCGTTTCGGTGACACACGGAGCTTTTGGAAACAGAATTGTCTCCGAAAAAGGTAACACATTTATGTGTCACCGAAAAAAAAAAGGTCACAAAAAATGAGATGTTTCCTTTTTCGATGTGTCGCCACAAAAGAACACAAATCGATACCTCGCTGCAAGAGTAGCCTATCTGGTGTCGGTGCGTTAAAACTAGCCTATCTTTACCGCGGCCAACAGGACTAGCCTATCTCTCCTGACTCGTTTAAAACAAGCCTAAGTGACTTTTTGGAGCAAAATGAGAGACATATACCATTCGACGTGGATTTCAATGAAACGGATATTTCCACCAAAATCTCAGTTTGCTCGAAAAAGTCACTTAGGCTTGTCTGAAACGAGCTAGGAGAGATAGGCTAGTCCTGTAGGCCGCGGTAAAGATAGGCTATAGTTTTAACGCACCGACACCAGATAGGCTTGTTTTGCAGCGAGGTATCGAAATTTGTCACCTTTTGAGAAAAGGTGTAAAGAATGATGTGAAAAAATACGATTTCAGGAAATCCTGGTAGGCACGAAGTTAATTAATGTTTCTGTTTCACTAAATTCTTCGGTAGAAGATGGTTTATATAGAAATTTTCTTTAAAAATTGTAGCCTTATGGGTCATGTTGCTAAATTTCTTTTATCTCAAGGCCACTATAGTTCAGTGGGTCACATGCCAAATTTTAGCTTTCTAGCTGAAACGATTTAGCAGTTAGTCTCTCAGTAAAAATCGTGCTATCAGCTTGATTTTTGAACTGTAGGCACGTTGTGCAATTGGCATTCGAACGCTGCTTGTACATTTTTATTCTAACATGTCGTTCGAAATTTTAATTTTTGAACTACTGTGCATGAGTAGAATCAACAGGTCCCCGGCCCCGCCGGTCCTCATCCCCTGCGCGCCGCGCCGAGGGGTCGAGCAGCCTCAACAATGGCGACTCGGCCCGGCTCCCCTTTCCACGTTGTTTTCCCGAGACAAGTCGAGTATTACCATAGAAACGAAGATTTTAGATCGAAATTTCTCAAAATTGTCCACGGCTGGCATTTCAGCAGTGAACTAAGGAGATTGAGTTCTACCTCTCTGCCAAGTCTTATCAAAATCCTATAGAAAAATCAGGATTTAGGTAAGGGGCCGTGCTAATAAAAAAAAATACGATTTCAGGAAATCCTGGTAGGCACGAAGTTAATTAATGTTTTTCTTTCACTAAATTCTTCGGTAGAAGATGGTTTATATAGAAATTTATTTTAAAAATTTTAGCCTTATGGGTCATGTTACTGAATTTCTTTTATCTCAAGGCCACTAGTTCAGCGGGTCACATGCCAAATTTCAGCTTTCTAGCTGAAACGATTTAGAAGTTAGTCTCTCAGTAAAAATCGTCCGATCAGTTTGATTTTTGAACTGTAGGCTCCTTGTGCAATGGGCATTCGAACACTGCTTTTACATTTTTATTCTAACATGTCGTTCGAAATTTTATTTTTTGAACTACTGTGCATGAGTAGAATCAACAAGTCTCCGGCCCCGCCGGTCCTCCTCCCCTGCGCGCCGCGCCGAGGGCTCGAGCTCGAGCAGCCGCGACAATGGCGACTCGGCTCGGCTCCCATTTCCACGCTGTTTTCCCGTGACAAGCCGAGTATTACCATAGAAACAGAGATTTTAGATCGAAATTTCTCAAAATTGGCCACTAAGTTTGGGCTGGCATTTCAGCAGTGAACGAAGGAGATTGAGTTCTACCTCTCTGCCAAGTCTTATGAAAATCGTATAGAAAAATCAGGATTTAGGTAAGGGGCCACACTGATAAAAAAAAAAATTCTAACGCTAACTCGTTAAACGGCCCCCTAGGTTTTAACACTAACTCGAGAATGAGAAAGACTTAAATAATTTTCAGTCAAAAAGTTATCAAACCAAAGCGTGAATTTCATCTGCCTCACATTTTCCACATAAAATGTCATCACCCGCTGGCGGGCTAGCAATCAACAACGCTGCCGCAAGCAATCACCATAAAAGCTAAATCGACAATTATTAAAAAAAAAATCGATTTTACGAAAATCTGTTAGGCACAAAGTTCATTAACTTTTTGGCTTCATTAGAGACTTTCGTGGATGGTCTACACTGATAATCCAAGTGTTCAACCCTTCAACACTTTAAAGTGTTCAAATACCCTTTAAACAAATGAAAGTGTTCAACAGAGTTGTTCTGCACTTGCAAGTGTTCAACTCAGAAGTTGTGCACTTGTAAGTGTTCAACTCCCCAGTTGCACACTTCCTTAGCTTGGACGCAATGTATTAGGGAAGTGTGCAACTGGGGAGTTGAACACTTACAAGTGCACAACTTCTGAGTTGAACACTTGCAAGTGCAGAACAACTCTGTTGAACACTTTCATTTGTTTAAAGGGTATTTGAACACTTTAAAGTGTTGAAGGGTTGAACACTTGGATTATCAGTGTAGGTGAATAAGAAAATAAAATCTACTTTGTTTTGTTAAGTAAAAAAAAAAAAATATTTCACCTCAGTGTTTGATCAGTGTCACTAGTACAGCGGGTTAGATGCCAAATTTCAGCTATCTAGCTGAAACGACTAAGAAATTAGTCTGTCAGTAAACTTTGTCCGATTAGCTTGATTTTTGAACTGTAGGCTCGTAATGCAATGGTTATTCGAAAACTGCGTTAGCAATTTTATTCTAACATGTCCTTCAAAATTTTAGTCTTTGAACTACTGTGCATAAGTTGAATCAACAGGTCCCCCCCCCTCCCCCAGCCGCGGTCCTCCCCTGCGCGCCGAGGCGTCGAGTCTCTCAAACAATGCCGAGCCATCCAGCCGGCTCGGCACAGGGTGCTCGGCTCGCAATCACTATAGAAACTAAGGATGCAAACTAAAATTGCTCAAAAACCACTGTGAAAAATACTCGTAAGGGTTACGGGAAAATTTTCCATGATAAAAGTCGTAAAATTACAATTTGAAATTGTAAATTTACAAGCACTCCCTATTGACATGGAATTGACCGACGAGCAAGAATGGGCTGTCGTAAATTTACGACATTTTTTGTAATTTTGATTTACAAAATATGTCGTAAATTTACGAGGATATTTTTAACAGTGACGTATAGACAAATTGACATCAAATACACCTTGAAAATTTTCTAATTTTTCAAACTATTTTTCAGTTTTCTTACGTAAAAATCGTATAGAAACAATCGTCTACTTCCATAAAGGGCCATTGTCGAGGAGGAATAAAAATTCTAACGCTAACGCGTTAAACGGCCCCCTAGGTTTTAACACTTACTTGAGAATGAGAAAGACTTGAATAATATTCAGCCAAAACGCTCTTTGAAAACCAAATCATGAATTTTATATGCCTATACAAATTTTCCACTTTTTCGTAAAATAAATGAAAATGTTTAACCTCAGTGTTTGATCAGTGTCACTAGTACAGCGGGTGACATGCCAAATTTCGGCTTTCTAGCTTAAGCGATTAAGGAATTGTCTGTCAGTAGAATTTGTCCGATGAGCTTGATTTTTGAACTGTAGGCTCGTAATGCAATGGTCATTCGAACACTGCATTGACATTTTTAATCTAACGTGTTCTTCAAAATTTTATGTTTTGAACTACTGTGCATAAGTTGAATCAACAGGTCCCCTCCCCCCTCCCTCCCCAGCCGCGGACCTCCTCCCCTGCGCGCCGAGCCTAACAATACCTAGCCACCGAGCCGGCTCGGCACAGGGTGCTCGGCTCGCAATCACCATAGAAACTGAGGATGCAAACTAATTTTATGCAAAAACGTATAGACAGCTTGACATCAGACCGAGCTCAAAAAATTTCTAATTTTTCGTTGTATTTTCTATTAAAATTTTGTAAGAATCGCTTGAGCACGATCGGATGCGGCCATAAGGGGCCATCGTCAAACAGGATAATAATAAAAAACTCACGGGCGTGAGCAATAGGCTCCCCTAACGGGGGCCTAAAAAACTTTCTGGCGAAATGAAAAGGCACCCCTAACGGGGGCCTAAAAAATAATCGGATCCGCCGACAAAACCATAAGGCTACTTCGTGCCTAAAAATACGATCTCACGAAATCCTGGTAGGTACGAAGTTCGTTTATGTTTTTGTTTCAAAAAATACTTCGGTGGATGATGGTTTATGTAGAAATTTAATTGAAAATTTCTAGCCTTATGAATCATGTTATTAAATTTGCTTTATCTTAGAGTCACTCAAAATTGGCCGCTAACTTTGGCCTGGCATTTCAGCAGCGAAATAAGGAAATTAAGTTGTACCTCTCTGCCGAGTCTTATCGAAATCGTATAGAAAAATCTGGATTTAGGTAAGGGGCCACACTGATAAAAAAAATCGGATCCTGAGACAAAACCATAAGGCTACTTTGTGCCTAAAAATCGGATCCTGAGACAAAACCATACGGCTACTTCGTGCCTAAAAATGTGGGAGAAAAGGTGGGGAGAGTGTACCACACTACTTTGGAGTTTCGCCAGTGATGCGGGCCTACAGCAGGCTGTGTGGGTGTGGCCCAGTGGCCGAGGCCGGGTGAGGGTCACGCCGTGACCTCTCAGACGATGGAAATGAGCACAGAGGCCGGGAGCAGCCGCGGGAGTGGCTCTTCTCCCCCGCTCTCGCTGCTCTGCTATGCGATCCGCTAATCCTGCCACCGGACACGGGCCAAGATAAATTGCCTTTGGGAGGAAAAGACGCCACCGTCGCGCTGCCAGGGGAGGGGTGGGGGGGGGAGGTTGGCGCCTGGGACACTCGGAGCAGCAGTACTGGCAAGGTCACAGTGCCGGCTGCAATCGCGTCGTCAGAATGCTCCCCGTCAAAAGTCTTTTTGGGGCTTCCCGGAATATTTTAGGCACGAAAGTAGGCTTATAGCTTTTTCGGTGGATCCGATTTTTTTTAAACTGCACGGCCACTTACGCAAAACTGAAATTCTCGCGCCAGCAGCATGGATGATGTTCACCGTCGAGACTCTCCACTGGGAGATGCCCCACGGTCACGTGACAAGTGAGTCTCATAGATTGGCTGGGAGTTTTCTGACGACGGGGTGACTGAAAGTTGCCCTGTGCGAGGCTACGACGGCGGGCCATGCTCAGGACGCAGCTGACGCTGTTTATACTGTGCGACGTGATATTAGCAATTAAAAAAACGCCTCGTGCTTCGTGTCAACAGTACGTCCAAACCATTTTCGTATAGTTAAGTGAACCGATAGCTGTGAGCTGTGTCCTTTCCTCTAAATGGTAAGGCCGGAGTTAGTCTCGCGCAAGGTGCCAAGCCAAAACCTCCACTTAACTCCAGACCGCAGAATCATATGCCCGTGCCGCACGCCTCACAGGGGCGCATACGTGGAAGTGTGCTCTTGCGCATTATGCGCAGCGCTTTGGGTTTGCAAAGTGATTGCGACTTTGCGCGTCACGACGAGCGGATGGAACCCGAAGCTCTCTCTGCTGGATTGTCTCGGTGGAGGGCAGATGGGCACCGCCCGTCGCCCTCAGGGCGCTTTTCATTTCATGCGAAGGGCGTCCGATTGTCATTCGGCGGACCAGATAGACGGACCAGCTGGAGGAGCAAGAGAGGGGGGGGGGATAGAGAGAGAGAGAGAATAGGGGTGAACGGAAGCAAGAAAACGGAAGAGAAACCAAGGATCGGGAACTCGTGAGAACCGGACGTAGAACGCAGCTCTCCAGACTAGACCAGCAGCTGCCTTCAACTTTCTCCCTGATTAGTTCTCTTTCCCTTTTGAGACTGGTAAAAGAGATCGTCGAAAGGGGAGGGTGCGCCAGGGGAGTAGTGTGCGGGAGAGGGGAGGGGGTTAAGAGAAGACAAAAAGTGTGATGGGTGAAAAGGGAGTAGGGCGCGGAGAGGATCAACGTCATAAATTACGTCCGACCAATTTGCATATCTAAATTGAATGTTGTGGAATAATTACTCGATTTCTTTGTTTGAGGGCGAGGAGAGCCCTCCTCACTCATCTGCGGCGGCACCGGCTGCCCCGCGGGGACGGGCGGGCCGCGTCAGCCGAGCCAGGCATCCCGGCCCCGCGCCCCGCCGGCCAGCGCACAGCAACAGTTGGCAGAGCTCGGTTTGGCAGCTCGATGGTTGTGGGGAGCTGAGCTAGCTGGCGCCCCGGAGTACCCTCCGCGCCAAACACGCGCTCTCTTTATTCTGCTTGAAATAATATCCAAACGAGAGTGATTATTTTTGAGCTCATGAGAATGTATCTACCAGTTTGATCACGGGCGCTGCTGCACAATCCCGTATAGAGGCGAAAATCACAGACCATTCTCCAAGCTTCGTAAATCTCGTCCAGCAGGCCCACGGCTCTGTTGATGGCCTCGCAGCTGGGTCTCTCTCTCTCTCTCTCTCTCTCTCTCTCTCTCTCTCTCTCTCTCTCTCTCACTCTCATTGTCGAACGCGTGCTGTCCCTCTCTCTTTTACTCACTCTCTTCCAACGCCACTCATACTTATAACCGGGACCTACCCTGCTTTTTCTTCTTCGCCATCTACTTAGGTATTCATGGGATTTCGTCAGATCGATAGATGAGATCCAAGTGTCACGATAGACAGGCAACCCGTTTTATTCCGGCACCTGAAAAATTCAGCAGCCGTCCTCGCCGGTCCCCGCGCTCCGACGCGTCGCGTGGGCCGCTGCGCCCTGAGGCGCGGGTGCCCGCTGCCGGTGGTGCGGTGCCCGAGGCGGTGCCCCCGTTGTCCCCCATGGCGCGCCCGCATCCAAAATGGCATCACCTAAATTTACACCCCGAAAATGTTTTGCATAGTGAGTGACGCGGCACAACGCCCTATAGCAAGGTACTGTGATAAGTGAGGTCTCCAAAGAGGAGTTGACTCTCCTCTAAATAAATCACGCACAAAAATGAATCGCTGTGAGCAACGCGGTGAAATTTCTTCTGGCGTGACCCTTGTACAGCGCTGACAATAGGGTAGACAGAAATTACACTCGCAACGCGGAGCCAGTGAAATAGGCGCCTCCTTCACTTTTCCGTCGTCACTACACGAAAAAATTTCTCACGAACAGTTTGCATTCTACCGAGGGGGAAAGCAGTCTCGAAAATGGTGTACGAGTGATTACGCGATTACGCCCGTTATTACGCATGTTTACTCCTTTTTTTCTGTTATTTGGTTATTTGACTGGGTTACATACATAATAAGGTCACTGTGAAAAATTGTCGTAGGTTTACGGGAAAATAATAAGGGTGGAACTCCAATGGAGCAATCTACGCTACCCATCACCCATCATCCGTCACCAATCACTTGCTATTTTGAGTATTTACGCGTGCAACTCGGGTTGTGGTTAAGACTTAGGATGTGTGTGAACAATAAATATGACTGCTACACACCTTATGATTGTATTTTGGGATGTAAAAACACTAAATCGCATGTGATGGGTGGTGGATGATGGGTGATGGGTAGTGTAGATTGTTCCATAGGAGTTCCACCTTAAGAGTAGTTTTACTGACCTAAGGTGTGTCGGACATGCCGTGCTTCTTTTCGGATGACCATACCATTCTCTCGTTAGAACGGGTGAATACCAGTGCCTGTCCACTCCCAGTTTCAGGGTTTTCATGGTCTAACCACCAAGAGTCTAGTACACCCGAATGAAAGGAAGGATAGGCTAGCCCACGTGTGCGAGAGAGAGACGCAAGAAGGCGTCGGCGAACAGTTCTAAGGGTGAAGTGTGCAAAAAAATTATTAATCTCAAAAATAAGGACATTCAATTCTTGAAATGTTCAAATGTAAAGTGTGAATCTTTAACGCATGTAGATGATTGTTCGGGGATAGACTTCAAATTCATTGGAAGTAAGAAAACATCTTTCAAATGTGTCTCGTGCATGAAACCTAACCTAACCGAACACATAAGATCCCCAACAAGTTCGCTCTACTCCGCAAATGACAACGGTCTTGATCAAGATATCCTCTATGATGCCGAAGAATTCTCATGCATTGATCCTCAGTGCGCTAGAGAAAAAAGCATGCTAAGAGAAACGATCGATCAACTAAAAGAGCAACTTCAGACCAGAACTCTATCAGATATAGAAAAGGAGCTGAATGAGTACCAAAGCACCACTGAAGAAAAGATGAATTTACTATCTGAACAGCTCAATTGCAAGAAGACATCTCCAGAAACTTCAAAGAATTAAGGGGTAATCATCGAAGACTTCCCGTGGAATCCAATATACCTCTGTAAGGGAAACATTCTCAAAGTAGAAGGGGACATTTCCATAGCGCACTGCGTAGGAGCTGATTTAAAACTGTCCGATGAAGTAGCTAAGGATATAAAAGAAAAATTCAATCTTTCTGAAGGACTAAAAGAGTTAACTCAAAAAGAACATCCGGTTAACTCGGTAATAGAGCAAAGAGACAGAGATAGGTTTATTCTTCACAAAATCACAAAGAAGACATCGGCAGAAAAGCCATCATGGCAAAATGTCAAGGCTAGAATCATAAACCTAAAACTGAAATGTGAAGAATTAGAGATTACCAAAATTTGTATTCCGAAGCTGGCAAGCGGCCTGGACAATGTTAAATGGAGTACGGTATGCAAATTACTCAAAAAGACCTTCAAAACATCATCATATTAAGATATGAATACGAAGAAAATGAAAGCAAATTTAAAAGTTGGTGAAGTTCTTACTTCTCAGAAAATTATTCATTTTAAATTCAAGATGCAATTCAGGGATATCACTGGAACGAGCAAGCAACACTGCACCCCTTTGTCAGCTATTTCAGAAGCACCGTCGACTCTGAAGTTCAACAATGCATTCTTGTTGTTGTTTCTGATGCAATGGACCTCAACACTGCTGCAGTCCACACCTTTCAAGAAAACTTAATCAAATATCTTGAAGAAAAGATTAGAAGAAAAGTAGAAAAATTGTACTTTGTACTACTGGAGTGATGGAGCTGCATCTCAGTACAAAAATAGAAAAAATGTAAAAAATGTACCTAATATTGCACACCATGAAAAAGATTTCAACACACCTTGTCAGTGGCATTTTTTTGCAACATCTCATGGGAAGAGTACCTGTGATTCAGCAGCTGGAGCAGCTAAAAGGTCAGCAGCTCTGGAGAGGAAAAGAAGGGTGGATTGCGAGCCAATTGCTAATCCAGTTCAGCTATACGAGTACTTGAAAGGCAGCAGCAAAGCCATGGACTTCGTGTATGTTAGTAAATTAAAAGTTGTAAGCCACACCGAGAAGATTCAGAAAAGAATGGATGAGTCTGCTCCTGTGCCTGGCATCAGAGGCATTCATACTATTATACCCATATCTGAAACAGCTGTGAAAGTCAAGGAGCATTCATTGTCCACAACTGAAAGAGTAATCTACATCACACCTAAAGCAAGGTGATTTCTAGTACTAATTTTTCATTTATTCCTGCTCAAGTGTCATGCAATATTTATTGAATAGTATTTCTTTTGTTTTTCTCAGCAGTCAAGTCAATGTGGCTCCTTCAAAGCCAAAGAGAAAACAAGCAGCAAAAGAAAAGACTAGGTAAAGAATAGATTTTAAAGAGGTCCGTATCTAAGATTTGCATCAGCTCATGACATATTTTCTTAATTTCTTATAGTGAATCAGAAGTACAGCCACCTCCTAAGACCACCAGAACTTCAGGTGATAGTTCAAAGAAAGCAAAGCAGTAAGTTTTGATTACATTAAATGAAATCAATGTTATTAGTATTTATATCATGATTTTTTTTTCATTCTTATTTTAGGTGACTTGATAAAAAATCAACAGAGGAGGCATTAAAATTTATATCATGAAACAATTTCTTAACTTTTATATTATTTTCCCATCTAAGTGTATGCCAATCAAAGTTTCAGTAAAATTAGAGCCTGTAATACTTTTGTCATGAGATTTTAAGTGAGGAATGAAGGTATTACATCTGGAAAGATTACATTTGGGCTTACCAAACACTCAGACCTGCCTTACAGTACTAAACAGTGTATTTTTAGTAAAACAAATACTTCATGAAATTGTATTTGGATGACATAGTGCCTGATCTCCTAGAAGAACATGTTATTTCAGTTGGCAAGTGAAGGCAGGCATCTAATTAGGTTGTAACTAGACTCACTAAACAGTCCTGTCCTATGCAACCGTACTTTTGGGTGAAAAAAAATAAGTTTGTGGTTGCGCTACCCTGATGGCGGTTGATCCGTAAAAATTTTATGACTCCCCCTTTTTGCCTTTACTTTAAGACAACTTTTAAGGGCGGAGTGGGAAAAAAAGGAGATACGCTTTTTCTCCACAGCAAATTTTAGCTTTTTTAAAATTTGGAAAATTTGTAATATCTTGACAAAAGGGGCTGAAAATTATTGGAAGGCATGTCACTAGTTCAAGTTTTTATGCTCTTTAAGGAAAACTTTGAATCGCAGAGTTACGATGAATGTTGGCCAAGATTTATTTTGTAACAAATTTCGGCTACTTTCCTAGAGCCACTGACCATTATCTCAGCCACCAATGCAGGTAGGGGCATGAAATTTTACCTGGACAGTCTCTACTAGTAGGCAATCAAAATACATGATTGTCAGCAACATCGAGGTTTTGGCCCTGGTTGACTTGGGAAATAGTTGCTCAATAGTTTTGTCAGTTTCCTGAAAAGTATGGGTTTTGCACTGAACCCATTGTTCCGCTTCACAGCAGAATTGACACATTCTTTTAAATGTGACTGTACAATGCACTGTAAAATGCTTGCAAAGAATTGGTTCGTATTGGAAACAATTTTCTTTGTAAGCTGCAAAGAATTTTGAAGCATTGTATTACGAACTAATTCTTCGTAAGCTTACGAACTATTTCTTTGCAATACAAACAAATAGTTTGTAAGAATTCTAGTAGCTTGCAAAGAAGTTCTTTGCAATACGAACAAATTCTTCGTAATACGAATATTAAAATTTCTTCGCAACGTTGCAAAGAATGTAGTTTGCAAGCATTTTACAGTGTGCAGCCCACCAAGTCCGACCGATTCACATAAACTGATGTGACATCTCATTCTGCCTAATGTGACAGTTTTCACATTATAATGAATTTGTCGTCAGAGTTATTGATTTACAGTGTACATGTCCTCAAATGTTCCTATACTGTCATTGGCTGACACTGTAAAATTTTCATAGGCATTTGATGAAAAATGGTTTCAGAAAGGGACGGACAGTGTTAAGTAGCTCTTTTTCACTTACATTTCACTCACTGTTGTCAGGGAGAGGAGAGAGGGCGAGGGGGAGGGAGGGAGGGAGGGAGGGAGGGAGAGAGAGAGAGAGAGAGAGAGGAGAGAGAGAGAGAGAGAGAGATTGTGTGCAAGAGGGAGAGGGGGTTGGTGACTCATCAGGGCCCTGCGGCTGCGGACGACAGCGGCACTCATAATGCGTGTTCGCTTGATATACAGTCGAGCTCTCTCTAATGTGGGCGGGCCGTGCGGGGTGTGGCGGGGCGGGGCGGAGCGTGGGCGGGGTGGGCTTCGTGGTGCAGCGGGGCGCGGGGTTGTTCGGGCCCAACCGACCGGGGGCGCTGCTGTGGCGGCCGCTCTTTTCACACGCCGAACGCAATCAGGACGTGATTCTGTCTCGCTCTTCCCTGAGCTTTCTCCTTTACCCTTGGCCTCCGTCCCTCCATCCCGCCCTCGCTCCCTCTCCTCTCACCCTCACTCCCTCCCCCCCCCCCTCTCTCTCTCTCTCTCTCTCTCCCTCTCTCTCTCTCCCTCCCTCCCTCCCTCCCTCCCTTCCCCGCCCACCCACCCTCCTCCTCTGCTGTTTCCCCCGCCTCTCGGCCCCACCTGCTCCCCTGTGGCTGTGGCACGGCATTGGCAGAGAGCGAATCAAGATCGGAAATCAGGGGGCTATTCAGGTATAAATACGCGTGTTCCGGCACGCAAAGTGGCGCCGTCGCCACCGCCGCCGCCACCACCGCTATGCCGTCCCCGTTCCCACGGCACGAGTTTCTCCGCTGATTGATCTCGGATCGGATCCAGTTTTCTTCGCTCAATATTCCAGCTTTGCTTTGGCTCGCCTGGCCGCTGATGGCCACATTCACGGAGGCGCCACTCCCCCTCACCTCGTGCACCCGTCCCCACCCCCAACCCTCCCCCTCACCTTCTGCACCCGCCCCCCCCCCCGCGTCCGCCCCCGACTGGCCACTGGCGCGCGGGTCTGGGTTGGGTGCGCTGCGCCTCCCCAGCCGGGTGTCCGCGCCACTCTTTTTCCGATCGACTCTCAGCGGGGAGACGCCGCCAGGAGGCCCAAACGAAAGGGAAAATAAAGACGGAAAAAGAAACTTTCCGGCACTTCTCTCTCAATTTTCTTTTCTACCTCTCTGATGAAATACGTATATAAGAAAGTTGAAGAGAAAAACATCAAACAGCGTGGGGCGAGCAGAGTGCGGAAAACGGATACGGCTTGAAAATAAGCACATTTTGGAGAGAGAGTAAATTTTGAAATCAGCGAGCTCCGCCGTGTGGGTGGGCACGGCGGAAAGGGGAGGAAGGGTGGGGGGGAGAGGGGGGCTGCTTTGTCGTCCACCACACAAGCGTCAGGATAATATAGGGTAGGCTATTGCCACACGGCTCCGTCTGGCATACGCACTGTGAGAAAAACCGTACCTCATACAACTAAACAACGGTTTTGAATTAACGGTTTACGGTTTTCGTTGCCGTACATCACTAATTTACCCTTCACCGGGTACAATTTTAGTACAATATTTTATTGTACTTCGAAATAACAGTAAAAAATTGTAGTTAAATTGTAGTTTTTTCTCACAGTGCGGCTCTCCCTCCTCCCAACCCCACTCCACCCTACCAGGTGTAATAACAGCCATAGCTACCCTCGGCCTGCAAGCCCGCTCCCTCCCCGCCCCACCCCGCCGAGCAACAGTTTACGTACAGGCCGGGTAGGGTTTCAACACTGGCTGGGGGCGGGGTGCACATTGCACTGCATTTGTCACTGCGAGGGGCGTTCGAGTGAGCCCGATCGACATGCGGCTAGCAGAGGCTCACGGGGACCCGTCCATCTCGTGCGAATAGCGGCGAACACTGGTAAAACAAATGTGACATGTGTAACGTATGTAACGTGACATGTGATATGTTTCTTGTCGTTCTTTCTTAAGTATTCGCGTTATAATGTTTTCAACTTTCTCTTATATGACCCCATGGATCGTTAATACCCGGAGACAGCGAAGAGTAGGGGTGGGTGTATCTAGCTTTCAATTTTAGGAGGGTGCCAGGGCCGAAGCCCACTAGTACAACCAATTATAAGCATAACATTTCTATATGTGTTTATTATTTTACATCTTTATCCTGGTCCATCCAAAATCCCTTCTCAATAACACAGAAGAATAACTGAACGTATACGAAATGAACAATAACGAAACGAGTATGACGAAATGAATAATTGGAAAATAGAATAATATCACAGTATGAAATTACAAGTCACTATAACCAATGATTCACAGGGAATATACATAGATGTCAATTTCAAAAGACTAAAACACTCTTTCCATTACATCACGTACCGACGCCAAATGCAGCCGATTAAGGCCACACCCGAGGCGTGGAACAGCTAGCTCCTTGAGGCCGAGTAACTCGACCCAACGAGCCAGCTGCTCCAACGAGGAGGTGAGGCTCTCGAGAGTTGGCAAGTGAAAATAACGTGATTTAGTTATTAGATAAAAGACATAGCAACCCGGATTTATTCTCAGACGTGCTGCGTCCCCAACCTGCCAACCCCCTGCCCTCAACACCTCCTGCCCTCCAAATTTACTCTTAAACTCGCGAGCGATTCCAGCCGACACGTGGAAGTCACGGCTGACACAATGGGCCCGGCTGCACTGAGCGCCCAACAGATCCCCTTTAACCTCAACTATCCTCATCTCCCCTCCAACTACAATTTAGCTATTACACAATCATTCCCCAACTCAGACAATTTAGAAAACAAAACAAAAGACTAGAAGGCACCTTAGCACTTGGTCGTTCAAAATATAAAAACAGATCCTTCCATCCAAACAGATGGCTTTCTTCTGTGGCAGAAGGCCACAGCAATCAGGGAGTGGAAGCTGGTCCGCATGTCCTCGTTGTCCTCCTCACGGTACTCCTCCGCCAGTCTTGCGTTCTGGAGCTTCCTCCAAAACGACTGCCCGAGGTGGAAGAGGCAGCCTGCAATCTGCGCATCTGGGAAAACATGTTGGATCGCCCTGATGGTACCCGGTCGACACATACTCGGGGTCGAGCCTTTTGTGGAGGCGCGTGCTCACCTCATGCTGAAGCAACTCGAAGAGCTCGATGTACATATCTTTGCTCCTATTGACCATCAGCACCATCACAAGAGGAAACCACTGGCCGTGTACTTGGTCATGCAGAGTGTAAAGTTGGTAGAACACGCCTGGTGCAGACTTAAACGTACCGTCCATTATCCAGTACGTCGCCTTAGCTAAGTAGTGTAGGTGCCTGTTGGTGGCCAGCACGATCATCTTGTCCTCAGCGTCTGGATCGAAGAAGAGCATCCACTGCTGCCCGTCCAAGCTTCTCATACTGCTCAGAGATGACGACCATGTCCTCGATGTCCTTGGGGTCCTCGGGCAGGGATGACCGCTTGACACGACGGACGACACGGGCGAGCGAAGCTTTGTTTGGCAGCTTGACGGCGGCCTCGCGGGACTTGCCGGCGACGTGGCGCTGCACGATGGAGGCGGTGGTCCCCCGAGAGCCTGCACCGAGCGCAGCATGAGCGAACCGTCCACACCACACTGACACCGACCCAACGGCAGAGAAAAAGTAACTCACCTTAGGCTTCATCCCGCATCTGCTCGACGGTCTCCTTCGCCTTCACGCGCGTCCAGCCGGCCTGGAGGTTCGGGTGCTCCCGCTCTTTCACCACGGTCCG
This sequence comes from Frankliniella fusca, assembly GCA_029379305.1. Classification (NCBI taxonomy): domain Eukaryota; kingdom Metazoa; phylum Arthropoda; class Insecta; order Thysanoptera; family Thripidae; genus Frankliniella; species Frankliniella fusca. The sequence continues at coordinate 623,247 of JAHWGI010000322.1, read as the reverse complement.
TCGGTCCTCTGCCAGGGTGACGGTGGCGTTGCACTTGTCCGAGCGATGCTTGTCACAGCGCCATTCGCTTGCCCCTGACTTCAGGTTACGGTGCTGCACTCACATATAGCCGTGGAGCACTAGCTTGTCCTCCCCCCACTGCGATTTTGTAAACCGCACCTCACTTATGGTGGCGTGGGCGGCGTGGATTGGTGGCGGAATGGGTTTGGGTTAGTGGTACTTGCCTATTGTTGCCAGGGCAGCACTTGTGAAAAATTTCGGAAACAGGTGTCATTGTAAAATGTGATCATCATGTATTTGTGGTCAATGTTATCCTGCACTCTAAATGGGAAAGGACAATATTGTATCCAGCCAAGTTGTGCCCTTGTGCACATCTAGACAAGATGTAAATTTGTTTCCAATCTAGGGACAATTTAGCCTATTTTGTCCCTAGATTGGAAACAAATTTACATCTTGTCTAGATGTGCACAAGGGCACAACTTGGCTGGATACAATATTGTCCTTTCCCATTTAGAGTGTGGGGTCAATTTGGGTTCGGGGCAATTTTTTATTTGGTCACTTGTCCGGATCCCAATAGTATGCGTAATAGACGCGTAATAGGATCGTAATATTCAATATTCTCCTTATTTACTTTTTTTTTTTTTTTTTTTTTTTTTTTGGTCGTTTTGGGCTGTTTTGCCTGTTTTTGGCTCAATGATTGAGCCTCAATCTGTACAATTTCGGAGTGTAATACGCGTAATAGTCGGGTCACAGATTTTGTGAGTGAATACCTCCTCGGTTTTGTTGTAAGCATGCTGCTTTCTCTTCTTACTCCCGGATAAAATAACACTTTTCCAGAGCCCGAGTCGCGCACTTCCCTCCGAAAACGTTACACGCACTAGCGCCGCCGCTCTCGTCTTGTTACTGTAAAGGCGGCCAAAGTTGTGCAGTCCCTCCCACACACACCCGTCCGCCCTGAGGGTCGTTTCGTTTCAGGAAGTACGTATACAAGCCGTGCTGGGTCCCCGTGACCTTGACTCGATTGTCTCGGGCACGGGCGGCCCCTTCACACCGGGTCCGTCGCGCCCCGCCCCGCGCAACCCCCATACCCCAACCCCCACTCGTACCCGGCTCCGGGACCCGACCCCGTCCTGCCCCACTCGTACCCGGCTCCGGGACCCGACCCCGTCCTGCCCCACTCGTACCCGGCTCCGGGACCCGACCCCGTCCTGCCCCACTCGTACCCGGCTCCGGGACCCGACCCCGTCCTGCCCCACTCGTACCCGGCTCCGGGACCCGACCCCGTCCTGCCCCACTCGGACTCGGCCCAACTACTTGCGCAGCGACTTGCACGCGTCCGCCAGAAAAAGGAACGGTTCGGGGGAGTAAAGTGACTTTACGACACAGTGGGCATCGCGACAGCATAGCTTCAGCCCGCGAAATTCCCACAGCTCGAAAGAATGGAGAAAAATCGAGGGGTGAATAACTCCGAATTTTGATGTACACCACTAATTCAAAATTCACACTAATTCAAACTAATTCACGCGAATTCAAAACTAATTCACCGAATTCAAAACTATTTCACGCGAATTCAAAACAAATTCACGCGAATTCAAAACAAATTCAAGCGAATTCAAAACGAATTCAAGCGAATTCAAAACGAATTCACGTAAATTCACAACAAATTCACAATAATTTCAAAAAACTTCGTAATAAATTCAAAAAATTCAAAGCTAATTCAAAACGAATGCAATTTAATTCAGACAAATTCAATTCAAATTCACGAAATCTGTACACCGAATTCAGAGTTGTTTACCCCTCGAGAAAAATACGAACTTGCGTTGGTATATTTTTACAGCTGAGAAATCTTTTGTCCGTTATTAAATACTGCTCTTGAGGGATACAGTATAGACTCTAAATGACTATGGACTTTTATTGTCACTAGCCCCTGGACTTTAGTAAGCATGCCTAAGCCTGATACAATATTGTGTTTGATTAGTTACCTTTTTGAAAATTTTGTTACTAGCGTTTCAAAAATGTAACTAACTGCACACATTATTGTATCCGGCTTACACGTGCTCAAAAAAGTCCAGAGGCTGGTAACAATAAAAGTCCATGGTCATTTAGAGTGTATACTTGTATAATGAAAAGAAAAAAGCTAGCTACGTTACCATACGCTTGACATCCACCCACAGGGGCGTAGGGGCGTATTAAGGTCCAGTAGACAGGGGCCGATGCCCTGTGCTTTGCCCACACACAGGGGTTTCGTAGGTCAAATTGGCCTCCTTTCAGGCGGTTCACCATAGCCCCGATAAGCGCCTGGACACTCGCGTTCTTCTGGAACGCGGCGTGCCAGCCGGGGGACTCCTCGAACTCGTGTCGTTCCTCGTGCCCGCACACCACATAAATGGAATACTTTGGTCTTTGCTCGGTAGCTCGCGCCACGCACCTTTTCTCGCAGGGCGTCACGGTCACGGTCACGTTTCGTGGTATTTCCCCGGGTGGTGGGGTTCGTAGCAAAGGAATTCTGTACGGTTGGGTTGAAGTAGAAATAAACCAAAACGTGAGCACGTGCTCACATCAGCATCTATCAAAACCCATTTGACCGTTGTGATATGAAATAAACCATGCATATGATGTGGTAGCTCGTTTTAAAGCTCTTTTAACGCGCAATTTGGAAATGTAACTCAATTTGAACTAATTTTGTGCTGGGGAATAATGAGAAGCCAAAGGCCAAAACGTGTATGAATGTCCACTGATATATCAGTGTACATGGCATGTGCACTGATTAATCAGCAAGCATTCCAGTATACACTGATTAATCAGCAAGCATTCCAATGTACACTGATTAATCAGCAAGCATCCATGTACACTGATTAATCAGTGTACATTGTACTCTCTTTTATTATCAGAGTATTTTAACGGTGGAGGCTTTTTTGGTTGACACTTCGATGCCATCTAATCCAATTTCTTCGATACGACGGTGTATAGTCATTCGATCTCGGGGAAGAAATGCGTAAAATAAGAATCGGCCGCGGGCGTTGGAGCTCAAGGGTACTCGGGGACGCTCTTGTTATGGTCGGCCTGTCTCTGTCTCACTCCCCCAGGTCTGTTTTCGCTGTCGGAGCAGCTCCGCCTCTACGCGAAGCTCAGCCATAAGTACGCTGGCAATGGAAGGGAAACAGAGGTGCCCATCCCGCGTAGCCCTAAGTATATGTGTCACGGTAGGCGAGACGGAGTGAGACGCAGCCTTGCCAGTCGGCTCCGCCGGGAGTAAAGGATTTGACAGATTTCTAACTTTCGGAAAATGAATCAAGCACACTACCAACCTGCCCGTCTATTCTTCTTCGCCTCGGACGGAGGGGAAAAGGGTGTAGGGGGAGGGGGGCGAGAGGGGTGCAAGAGGGGTAGAAGAGGTTGAGATGAACGTTAACTGGTCCGCAAAAGTTTTAAAAGGGCTGGGGAGGACTGTCACGGGTGAGCCATGCTTGTAGAGGAATAAAGTTGTCGGGCTGCCCAGCTGCGCCGGCCCCAGCCAGCCACGCTCTCAGTATCATACCAAACACCAACTAAGTTGTTGTTTTTCTTCTTTTTTTATCTTTTATTTTTTGCATGTGAGTGCGTCCTTTTTTTGTTGTTTATTTTGGCGGCACTGGCGGCGTAGAAGCGCCCCTCTCCTCAAATAAGCCCTTCCCAGCAAACGTAATCGATCATCATATTTCGTGGCATTACAAACAGAGCCCGTTTTATTTCAACCGCCTTATAACGCTCCGAGCAACTTCCCACCCGCCTCCGGCTAGACCCCCCCCCCTCCCCTCCCTCAAGTGCCCTATGCTCAGCGAGGCGCAAGGTTTGTGAGCCCACTAATTTATAGGTTAGGTCTTGCTCGGTCCGATGCCATTGTCTGCGGCTGGCTGGCCTTGCGACCTCCTCTGCCTCCCTCATGCCCTCCGTTCAACGTTATGAATATCTCCCTCACCCCGTGGCCGCAGGCAGCGGCCTCGGCAGCAGTCCGCCCCCCGCCCCCCCGCACCTCTTTCTTTCCTCTCTAGATTCTTGCCATGCACGCGACGCTCGCACACAGCCTCCCGTTCCGCATCTCTGGGTACTTATATCCAGTTATACTCTCAAGGTCCTTCAGCCAAAACATCAGCCCAAGAATAATATTTACAATCTCTGATTGACTGAGCGTGAGCGAAGCCTACTAAATTTTATTATTGTCTGAATTTTACCAACCGATTGAAGTGAAAGGGTAGTTTGGTCAGCGCAGTTCAACTTAGATATCCGCAGTTAAACTAGTGACTGTCTTTTTCAAAAGAAAATATTAGAACAACTACTTGAACTCAAAGGGTGCTGCAAGAAGATTAGGAATCAAATGAAACGAAGTAATTTCTTTCGACCCGCAGAAGTCGCACAAAGTTCTTCGTCAAATCAAAAACTTTTTGAAGGATCTCGGCATTAGACGTCAAGTCGCTTCTGCCGCACGGTCATTAAAAATTTGTTGCTCAGCTGGCCTTTGACCCGGATAGGATGTCTGAGTCTGAAGCCCCTCTCTCTGCTCTCTCGGCGCGTCGCAGCAGGTCTCTTCCGTCCCCTCTCTCCTCCCTCTCCCTCTCTCCTCCCTCTCTCCTCCCTCTCTCCTCCCTCTCCCTCTCTCTCCTCCCTCTTTCTGTCGTAAGATGGTCTCCGATTCGGCTGCACGCTATGCCCGGCTGGTGAGGGTGTCCAGGCTGCCCTGGCCGCAGCCAGAATTAGCCGACCGTCAGCAGTGAGTGGGGGGCAGGGCAGGGCAGGGCAGCGCGGCTGGCCGACAGCAGCAAAGCCCTTTGCCTGGGCTCGAGTGGGCCACGTCCTTCCGCCCGGGAAAGGAGAGGAAGGGGGTATGATGGAGAAAAGCATACAAAAAGACAGAAAGCGAACGAGGGGGGAGGGCATGTAACGACGAAAAGGGAAAAAAACGGGGAAAGAGGGGGGGGGGGGGGCGCTTTTCATTTTTCTTCTTTTTATTTTTTTGGTGTCCGAATGTCCGCGTATCTTTTCGCACAATCATTTTCGCGTGGTCTGGCAGCCAGCGTGAGGACGCGGGCAAACCACCTAATTAAGGGGCAAAGGCGTGTGCGTGCGCGGGTGGACCGCATGTTTTGTAATCATCACCAACTCAACCGAAGGGCAAAAACCCAATTAAACGGTAAAACTGAGAACCCAAGTATGGAATATAAGTTTGGCAAATCGCGTGGAACTAAGTGTTCCTCCCAATAAGGGTGGAACCTAACCCAACCTAACCCAAGGGTGGGACACTGAAATAACAGGCAGCGTGAAGACCCAAGTTCCATGCTTGGAAGCGCTTGGGTGCGACGAACAAAATCACGTCCTTCGTGGACCAATTTTGGTAATTCCCCACGCATGAAGATGAACATTTTATACTCCACAATTCCATGTTTGGAACGTTTTGTGCTCCACTCTTCCCTGTGTGGAATATTTTGTGTTCCACGCTTCCATGTATGGTACTTGGGTGGTCGCTGGCGTCAATTCGTGGAACTTTAGTGCTCCACGTTCCCTTAGGAACTGAAGGGTGTTTTATTTTGCTTCATTTTGTTCGTAGCATTGTTCAGTTTGAATATTCCTCGAATTGTTGAGTGTGATGTTCCATGCAATGAATATGTTCCACACTTTGATCAGAGTTAAATTTGCAGCAGATTTTGCTAATCACACATAGCGAAAAAGAAAAACCTTGCATTTCAACTTGATTGAATCTACAGGCTGCCAAATTAGAGCAAGTGAACTTATTTTAACACTGCTCTTCAACTAGTTTGGATAGGTTCTCTTTTGCTTTGAGGCTGAGATGAAGTAGAAGCTGATACCTCAATCTTTATAGTCAAAACTTGGGTAGTTCCTTCAAACTTATAACCACGAAGGCACAACTGTGTGATGAAATAATTTCTACAAATTTGCTCTCCGTTGAGCTGACATCGCTTTGGCTAAATGTTCACGGTGACGACGAAGATGGGTGTGGACTTTCCCCCTTTCTCAAGAGTTCTGTGTTTGGCACTTAAGATTCTCCGTTTTCACTACGCCGCAAACCCGACGCGTAGAAGCCCGGCCGATTTGCACGAGCGAGGCCGGCATTAGCCGTGACCTGTTGGAGGGCGGGAGGTGGCAATAATATCGCGCTCAATAACGCATTAATTTATAACTTGTTGGTGATTTATGCCCGGACACAAGCTGGTGACAATTACTCGGCCTCCTCCCCCCCCCCCCCTCCCCCCTTCCTCCTCCTCCGACCCTAACTCTGCTTGGCCCGCCCGCCCTAAAGTTTGCGTGATCGCTGCGGGGACGTCGTCTCGGCGCACGGGCGCGCCGTGAACCTAAGAGCAGGGCACGAACCCCTGAACCCCCGCTCCGCCCCACCCCACTCCGCCCCGCCCCGCTGCGCCCTGTTCCACCAGCCGGAACCTCTTTCAGCTCCCCGCCGCGGCGCGCCGCCTCGAGGACGGCCATAATACCGGCTCTTCCTCTCATTCGACCAACCTCTCGGCCACCTGCCCCAGCGCGCCCGAACCTGGTGCGACAAAGATGGAGCTTATTCCCTCTTTCCCCTCTGAGAGTGTGTGAGAGAGAGAGAAAGAGAGGAGGAGCGAGAAAAGGGGAACCACCGTTCGTCCGAAACCAACAAACCACCTCCAGAATGATGGAGGGCGGGGCTTGAGAGCCTCGGTTGTGAGTGGGGCCTTATTGCCGGGGCAGTGCGCCATGGCGTGCGGGGCGGGGCGGTCGGATTCACTAACACCAGCATTTTCACCCCTTGTGATTCGCTTGTCACCGTGGCTCCTTGGCCTCGCTCTCTGCGCTCCACTCCCCTCAACACACACACACACACACACACACACAGAGAGAGAGAGAGAGAGAGAGAGAGAGAGAGAGAGATTTAGATTTAGATTTAGATTTATTGTCAGCATAGTACATAAGACTAAAAAGTCTTGTTATTGTACATCATTAGGTGGCATAAATGATTTGTTCAGTACATTGTTAAAAAAATAAATAAATCTGAAGAATCTGACAAACAAAAAACATAAGGTACCGGTGAGATAGGAGTAGCAGAGTACAAGTTAGTTGTATAATACATTTTTCCGTAGGTGCTCTCGAACTTTGACTTTAAAGGTGATAATTGATTTACATGTACGAATTATATCTGGAAGTTGGTTCCACAGTATTCCAGCCGATATCCAAAAACAGCCCCTCTCTTTGTCGGTGCCATGTTGTGGCACACGAAGATTATTTGCACTTTCTCTAAGGACTCGGTCATGAATGTCACTGACTAATGTTAGTTTAACATACAAGTAAATTGGGGTTTTAACAATAAGGATTTTCTTCAACAAACACAGAGCTTGGAAATTTCTACGTTGAGTAATGGTCAACCATCTGAGGTCATTAATGGCAGGCGCTATGTGAGCGTCGCGAGGTATATTAAAAATGAAACGCGCGCAGGCGTTTTGGACACGTTGCAATCGTTCCGAAGACTTTACTAACATACCAAATGTTACAATTAAACCGTAATCAATAATTGGGAAAATGAGGCTTTCCACTAATCTCTTGCGTACAACTACGGGTAGTAGGGCTTTATGTTTTCGGATACAGTGAAGGGCAGCTATGCTCTTATTACAAGTGATGGTAGCAGCCCTCTCCCACGTAAGGTTTTGATCTATGATTAGGCCTAGGTTGTTTACATATTCTAGGTAGGGCAAAGGTACATTATTCACAATTATTTTTGGTTTATTTTCGGGCAACTTATTAAGAATTTTGCTATTCCCAATGAGGATAACTTGAGTCTTGGCACTGTTAATCAGCAAATTGTGGCCTTTAGCGTAGTCAGCAAGTCTTTGGGCTTCAAGATTAATTAAGTGTACAATTCTGGGAAGTTCAACAGGCAGGAAAGATACATAATGTTGCAGATCATCGGCGTACAGGTGAAAACTAGTATTAGAAAAAACGTTACATATATCGTTGACATACAGTGAATATAACAATGGTCCAAGTACTGACCCCTGCGGAACACCAAAAAATATCTCAAGGAGAGCTGATTCCTCACTACCCGTGTTAACGAATTGCTCCCGGCCCGTCAGATATGAATGCATCCATGCAAGTGCGGGGTTCGAGAGTCCGAGCTGGCGTAATTTGGCCAACAGCAGGCCATGATGAACAGATGGGAAGGCATTGCTGAAGTCATAGAGTACAAGTAATGATATCTCACGATTACCCATGGCCTCTCGAATGTCTCCAATGACCTTGCGAAGGGCAGTGGCCGTACTGTGCCCGGCCTTAAATCCTGATTGCAGCGGGTGGAATAGATTATTAGCCGTCATGAATGAATGGATCTGAGAGTGCACAATTTTTTCGAGGACCTTTCCTAAGATACAGAGTAAACTTATTGGTCTAAAGTCTTTAAGATCGGTGGCACATGATTTCTTTGGGATTGGCTTTATCCTAGCAACCTTCCACAGCGAGGGAAAACATCCCGACTGCAATGAGAAATTAAACAGATGTAGAATGGCTGGTGATAGTTCAGTGATACAAGATTTAAGCATTTTGATGGAAATGTTATCGACGCCTGTTGCATTAGACCTGATTGACTGGACAGCTTTCGATAGTTGCGTAGGGGTAACATCAGAAAAGTAGAACGGTTCACAACTTATGGGTGGTAGGTTTTCATAATGTTTGATCATAGTATTAACAGCTTCGTCATCAATACATGTAACTGAAGAGTAGTGCCTATTTAAATCGTTTGCAGGTGGGAAAGCGCTTGAAGAGGGCTTAGGAGTAACATTCAGATTTTTTACAGATTGCCAGAGATCTTTTGAGGATTTAGTACAATTGAACAAAGAGTGGGCGTATTTTATTTTTGCGTCTCTCCGACTTTTGTTTACCTGGTTGCGAAGGCTTTTAAATGCGTCCCCATCCTCCTTAAGTTTTGACAGACGATATTTATTGTAAGCAGCATCCCTCCTTTTAATGAGAGATTTAATTTCAGGACTTATCCAAGGTTTAGGTGCTTGCCTTACAGTATATGATTTAAATGGTGCATGTTTATTATACAATCTCAGCAGAATATCATTAAAGATCGCTACCTTATCATCAATGGTGTTATAGTTGAACATTTCTTCCCATGGTGCCATGAGTATGTCGTTTTTAAATGCTTCAATCTCAAACTTCGAGAAATCTCTCTTTGTTACACATTTGTTTGTAAATTTTGGGACAGTTATATCATAAGTGGCATACAGTAGGTCATGCGCTGAGAGACCGCAGACCGGAAGCTGAGTAAAATCAACAAGGTAATTGTGGCAGGTCGAGGCAATCATATCAAGAGTTGAATTTACTGCACCGGAATGATATGTTGGTCCAAATGGCACCCTGAGAGAGAGAGAGAGAGAGAGAGAGAGAGAGAGAGAGAGAGAGAGAGAGAGAGAGAGAGGCAAACGTGCAAGTTTGTGCACCTTTAAGTGTTCAAATTTGCTGTTCAACACTTATAAGTATGCAAATTTCCAGTCAAATACCTAAAATTGTGCAACGCAGTGTTCATCACTTCAATGTACACGCCAGTTGAACACTTTTGTTATCAGTGTAACACTTTTATGCGAACGTCAGTTGAACACTTTTGTTATTAGTGTATACCACTTTGGAGGGGGAGAGGGGGGGTCGTTATGCAGTGGCCAACAAGACTTTTTCATGTGTACACGTAGGCTCCAATAGGATCAAATTCAGACTTTGGTTCTTCTCTATATGACTTCTCTACCACTTTCGCATTAAATCTACTTGATATATCTAATCTCTCGTGTCACAGAGTTTTGACGGGAGATGGTCGTTTGCGGCACTAATCCCCCAGGTCAGAATGGTCGAGTGTCGATTGCGGCGGAACCGAGGGTCCGGATTGTCGATTGCGGCGGGACCGAGGGTCCGGATTGTCGATTGCGGCGGGACCGAGGGTCCGGATTGTCGATTGCGGGGCGCGCGGGGAAATCCGAGGGAAGAAAGAGAAATTTCTCTCCGGTGGCCGGTGGACGGCGGTGTGAGTCGATTGCGGCGGAGTTGTTTCGTAGCCGTGCCAGCCAGGTGAGAGGAGGGGTGGGGAGGAGCGCCGGTAGAGACCACTTCTACCATAGCTTTGCGCGGAGCTCAGATGTCTTTTGATAAGATAACATATTGTTTATTTCGACAGTAGAGAACTGCCCAAATTCGTGATTAAAAAACACGTATAGTCATAAAAGCTGAGTAAATGAATAAATTACATCTTGTCAAAGAACTGTTTGTTGAAATTACTGTGGAAGCTTTCCGCAGCATTAGTTGTCCTGACTCTTCTGATAGACGACGGGGCCTAAGCCCAGAGCTCGTGTGGAAAGGTTGCAGTTTGACTACAGTATGTCTTCTTTGCATAATCTAAGAATGAGCTCTAAACTGCTCCTTCGGGTTTCGAACACTCCAGCACCTCTACTGCGGGGGCAACCTCCTCGGGTGATAGTGACGACAAGCCAAAAAAACTAATCAGCCACTTCCCTAAAAATTGATAAAAACGAATATATATATATATATATATATATATATATATATATATATATATATATATATATATATATATATATATATATACATGTTTATGTTTATATATATATATAAACAGCTGCTACTTAAGAATTCAAAATTATAATCTACTAAAAATTGAATTTTACCTTCGGGAGTGTGTCGTTCAGTGCTTAGGAAGGCATTCCTCAATTCTGGAGAGAGAGAAAGACTTCCCCGCCCTTCCCCTTGCCTTGGTCCGAGCAAGCGAGGCAGGCGCTAGCGGTACCCCTCCCCACCCTTCCCCCTCGCCCAGCTGGTCCTCTGCCGCATCCGAAAAACATCTGTCGCCGCAATCGACAAAAACCGCCGTCCACCGGCCACCGGAGAGAAATCTCTCTTTCTTCCCTCGGATTTCCCTGCGAGCGCCGCAAACGACAATCCGGACCCTCGGACCCGCCGCAATCGACACTCGACCCTTCTGACCTGGGGGCTTAGTGCCGCAAACGACATAGCGCCGTTTTGCCGTCGTTGGGCAGCAACAGCAGTTCTTCCCTACCTTTACACTAAGTTGACAAAAAAACAAAAAGTTTGTGTTGTGGTTTGGATTTCAGTAACCGCACTTTACAGAACCAAATTATTACAAAATTTTGTAAGCAGGATAACAACATTTGGAATGCAAGAATCCAAAAATTTGTAACAATTTAGGTATCAAATTTTTATATCAAATTTACGAAAAATAATGTCTAGATTACGACAACGTATTACAAGTTTACAAATATTTGTAACAATTACAAAAACTTGTGACGGTTAAAATAAATTGCATCAGTATTCTAAAATTGAATACATTGATTATAGTTTTTTTGTAACAATTACAAAGTCTTGTTTCAAGATTAAAAATACTATACCTGCTCTGCAACACGTTTACTCGTCCAGGCTGTAGGTTTTTGAAGAGGCAAGTCGTGTGGCATAGCTGTTAAAGCGGGACCGCTCCGCTGGCGACCGCCGCTGCAACAAAGACAAAGCGCGGGGAAGGAGAACAAAGTTTGCAAAATGGCCTGCCAGCATTTTTGTTTTTCTTTCGTTTTATAATGTTTCTTTTTATTTCTGCCATCATAGAGACTGGGAAAGGGGAAAACAAGAACTGTGAATAAGCAGAACTATTATTTTCCCGGGAGGACACCGTGTGTTTCTTTTTCTGTCTGAATGTATGTGCGCGCGGTGCGGCGCGGTGCGGCGCGGTGCGTTCTTGATGGTCGTGGCCCGCCGCCCCCGACCAGCGCGCTGCGGCGCCCCCGTCTTGTCTTGTCCTCGCAGTAGCCCACCACGTCCCTCGCTCCACCTCGCCCGGCCCCGCTCTGTTCCGCTGTGCCCCGCCCCTCCCCGCCACGCCGCTGCGCTGGCCGCCGCTCCGCCTGGCCAGAGCCGTACATAGGGAGAGAAGCGAAAGGCTGACTCGCGCTTCTCATACCCGGCGGATGCGCGGGTCGACCCATAGTAAACATGGCGGCCGCCTGTTCTGCTTGACGCGTCTGAGGTTGTTGTTTTTCGTTGACTTTTAGAAAAGTACGTGCAGAAAATATCAGAGACCATTGTAATTCATATCCCTTTCCCCATGTATTAATAAATATAATTGATTTGTAAAATTTTTGTGCTTTTTTTTGCAGACAGAAGGCTTAGGAGTTGGTGCGTGATACATTACTCTATCAAACGTTTCCCCAGCCCGGCACCCAGCACCTATTCACTCCCATTTCCTACAAAATTTAGTGCCAAACGCACGAGATAAGTAAAGGTTAGGTCCACCACACTTATTTCACATTTCACATCGACCATAACTACTGACCGGGTCATTCCATGCCAGATCACCGAAAGGCCCGACATGATGGTTTTTAGTTTGAGTTAGGGATAGTCTAGTTCCATTCAGGAACACCCTACGACCTCAAATGTCAAAGGAAATTTTGTTGAAAATTTTTGTTTAGGAGATATAACAGTTCCAAATTTGGTGTCTGAAAATAAGTAAATGATTTTTTACAGCCTATAAGAAATACTTAACATGCCTTGGATGCCTTGGTCTGGGTGTTTCAAACTCAGTTTTTTATGGTGAATCTAATGAGCTATGTGAAGATTGTATTGTGGGAAAATTTTGAGAAACTTATTAAGTAAACTTCCGTAAAACTTATATAAATGTAACTTTAGCAAAAATACATCGTCCTCAAAAAATTCCAGGTCATTTTTTTTTTTAAAGCTTACGATGAGTAGAATAGCATAGACAATTTTTTATGTCGGGCCTGAAGGTTTTAGTCTCTTCGCTTTAATATTTTAGGTATTAAGCCCATATAATTTGGCTCTAATGGGACACGATGAACACCACTTGGTAAGTATGTCATTAAAATCACTTAAATAATGTATCCCCACAAGAATAGATGTTATTCTGAAGGCGACTAACAACAGAGAACAATCTTGTTGTAATTTTTTTATTTTTGCGACAAATAGAAATGAAAATGTAACGTGTTCTGTATTGAATTTCACTTATTATATTATCCAATGCCATTTGCCTTTAGAATGGAATCTATTCTTATGGGGATACATTATTTAAGTGATTTTAATGACATACTTACCAAGTGGAGTTCACCGTGTCCCAGAAGAGCCAAATTCTAGGGGCTTAATACCTAAAATATTAAAGCGAAGAGACTAAAACCTTCAGGCCCGACATAAAAAATTGTCTATGCTATTCTACCCATCGTAAGCTTTAAAAAAAAATGACCTGGAATTTTTTGAGGACGATGTATTTTTGCTAAAGTTACATTTATATAAGTTTTACGGAAGTTTACTTAATAAGTTTCTCAAAAATTTTCCACAATACAATCTTCACATAGCTCATTAGATTCACCATAAAAAACTGAGTTTGAAACACCCAGACCAAGGCATGTTAAGTATTTCTTATAGGCTGTAAAAAATCATTTACTTATTTTCAGACACCAAATTTGGAACTGTTATTTCTCCAAAACAAAATTTTTTTCAAAAAAAATCCTTTGACATTTGAGGTCGTAGGGTGTTCCTGAATGGAACTAGACTATCCCTAACTCAAACTAAAAACCATCATGTCGGGCCTGGCGGTGATCTGGCATGGAATGACCCGACGGTAATATCACTCACCCAATCTCTCGTCGGTCACCGAGCAGCGCAACGTAAAATTAAAATATCCGACTGACAACACTGAAATATCCGATTACACGATTACACGATGCACGATTCTCCTGACTAACGACCTCCTGACTGATGACGACGTCTATCTACCGAATGCGACAGCATGCGACCCCAGCGCCGCTCAGCGACATTCATACATCGCGATTTTGGCGCCCTTCCGGCCATAGTAAACATGGCCGACGCGCCGCAGCCAATGGGAGGCGCGCACAGGCCTTTCGCTTCTCTCCCTATGTACGGCTCTGCGCCTGGCTAGCTCGGCGGGCTGCCTGCCTGGCCCGGCGCTGCTGATATACCTCTTTGTTCAGGGAGCAACGCTTTGGTGCGAGCGACTGAACTTCTTGAAGCACAACGGGCCAACCGAGCTATGATTCTCAATCTGGTCGGGCTTCAGGGAGAGAGGGGGGAGGAGGCTGTGGTAGTTGCCCGAATAAGGAGGGAGGCCCAGTGCTGCGGTTTTACCAGACCGCCAGAGACAGCGAACGAGGGAGAGGGAGAGAGAGAGAGAGAGAGAGAGAGAGAGAGAGAGAGAGAGAGAGAGAGAGGGAGAGAGTTAAAGTGCAGAACGGTGATGGATGAAGGATGATGGATTCCCCGGCCTCCGTGATGAATGAGCCAAACGGGCCGACAAAGACTTTGCTCCCTTTTTCCGCCCTCTCTCGCCCTTTACCTGGATTTCATTCAGATTTCAGACTGTTTTGTTGTTGCTTTGCTTCGTTGAGTTGGTGCTGTCTGCTGTTGTGTTTTAAACTGGAAGACACCTCCTGGGCTCCCTACGGGCGCTGCCACTGGCCTCAGACTTCTCTTTCGGGAAGTGTGCCTATTATAACTCGCTTTGACCTTCGTTCTGGCTTCCTGTTCCTTTCAGAGCGATAATAAACACGCGCCGGTCATAATTTTCAATCTTCCCTCCCATCAGGGAACATCGCTCTACGCCTTCGCTACACCTTTACCTGCAACCTGCTGCGTCTCCCCATCACCACCCTCGGCGACTCACCCTTCAGCTAACTCTCTGACAGCCCTAAGCATCAATTCTATTTCTCTCGCTTTCTCTTTCTTTTAACCTCTCTCTTTCTCTCTTGGACTCTCGCTGTTGCGCCTTCTCGGTCGTTAACCTTTCACCCGAATAAGCTCGCGCAAAGTTCTGCGCCGAGGCAATCAATTAAGAGCGCGGTGAGGAAAGAAGAAGTTTGTTGTCATCATTTGTCTGGTCGGCGTGGAGCGCGTTTGGGTGGGTTGGGGCGTTGCGGGTGGCGGGGTGGCTGCAAACACATGGCAGCGTGGATTGGTATTAATAGAAGTGTCAGTTTTACTGAGTTGAATCGCAGAGAGAATAGGAAAGTTTGTTACTGTGCAGAGAGAGAGAGAAATAGGGGGGGTGAGGGTAGGCTGAAGGAAGGGGTAGGTGATGGGGGTAGATAGTCATAAGTATAGGGGAGAGGAATTGTGACATTGGACAGCATTGCTGCTGCAATCTCGCCCACTCGCGCGCATGCGCGGAGCAGCCGCGGCCTGCTCACCATAAAAAGCTGTCACGAATATGCTCGCCTTCGTAATACGCGGCATTAAAACATTTTGAATGTGTTTTTAAATATTTTGGCCGGACATCGGGGAAGGGAAGCATAGGCGAAAAGGGGATGAGAGGAGATGGAATATGGTTTGCGACAAGTACAATTTCGAAGTTAGTCTCTCAGTAAAAATTGTCCGATCAGCTTGATTTTTAAACTGTAGGCTCGTAATACAATGGTCATTCGAACACCCAATTGACATTTTTACTCCAACATGTTCTTCTAATTTTTAGTTTTGAGCCACTGTTCATGAGTTGAATCAACAGGTGCAAGTGTGAACCGGTTTTCGCTTGAACCCATTTGTCTCTCACGATGGCGCGTCCACCGGTAGTTCAAGGCGTGCTGATGCAAAAACTTGGAGAACTAGAGCATTTCGACCCCAATGGGCCGAATACATTTTCCCAATGGGTAGAAAGGTTTAAAATCTTCTGTGAGTGCAATGCTATCCTTCTGGAGCCGAGGGATGAAGATGAAGAGGGGCCTTTCTACGCCGAATCCAATCGACACCGAAACCTGTTCTTGACTATGGTAGGACCGAGGGCTTACGCCATCCTGCAAAAAGAGCTTCGCCCAGTTTCCCCAAGTAATCGTGCAATTCCAGTGCTTGTTGACGCACTGAAGGATCACTATGAGCCAGTTGGGCACATTCAGGCCAACCGTTTCATGTTCAGCCACCGGCTTCAGCAACCAAATGAATCTGTTGAGGAGTACATTTCAGCCCTTACTGCAATTGCTGCCACATGTGGGTGGAACAACTGGGATGAAGCCCTCAGCCCTCATGGGCCAATTACTGGTGCGCAGCAGGTACCAGGACACCCGTGCCAAATTGATTGACAAGAGGAATGCTACCTGGCTGGGTATGAAGACTGAAGCACTCAAAGATGACAAAATGCGCGTCCAAATGCGTACTTTCGCTCAACCACACGCGCAAATTCAGCACCGCGTTATGACCGTGCAGAAGTCCTCAAGCAAGAAGGAGACTGCTGCTTCTCCTAGTATTCCGAGACCTGGCAAATCTCCTGCTCCACCTGCTGGCGCTCCACCTGTGCAGTACAAGAATTCTGCTCACCAGATTAAAGTCAAACTTACCAAAACGTTTTCTGCAGGTACAAAACTACTATTGCCGCATTCAGTTCAGCTTGGAAACGTTTCTATGGTTGTATAAAATGATTGAAAGTCGCGAGGTGGGCACCTCAGCCACCAGCCACGGAGGACATGGCTGGCCTGCTTTCACGTTGTTTACACAACACGCCAACTTACTAAAAATGAAAAAAAAAAAAAAAAAAAAAAAAAAAAATCACTGCTCTCACTACGTTCCGATTTGAACTTTTTCTTTGAGGAACATACATTTATAGTTGGCGGAACTGAGGCAAGTTTCGGTAAAACAGAATGAGGTTGAAAGAAGGCAGTACGGTGGTCACGTGCGAATTTCAGTGGTGTTATCTCATTCTTGCGCTCTAAACTAAAGGCTGGCTTTGTTTGAACGCAGACTTTAGAGGCGTTTCTCTTTCGTTCCGTGTTGGCGAGGCTCGGCCTAACCCCTCCACGAAAAAATATCCCCTTCCCTTGTTCATTTTGCCTGACGAGTCGATCATTACCATAGACACTCGAATTCCAATTCAAACTTACAAAATTTTACAATACAGATTTTAACTAGACTCCAGAATCGAATGTACAAGATTTAATTCTATAGGTATGCTTAATATTATCAAATTCCTTTCGTCAGTTCATTTTCTGCGGTAAGGGGCCATATAAAACAAAACACGCACGTTTTACCAGCGATTTTAGAAGGCAACTCCGTTGCCTAAAAATCAGCACAGGTCTGAAGTGTGTAGGAGGAAGGAAAGGAGGGCAGCAGCAGTGTGACTCTGGAGCACTGCCCGGCCCCTCTCGGCCCCACCCGCCGCACCCGCATCCCCGTGCTCGCATAATCGGGCCGCCTCGCCTCGCTATCTGATGACGGTACTGCTGCCCCACTTCTGCGAACGACCTTGAGAAGTTGGTGTAGTGGTAGCGGCTCGCCGAGACGCTTTAGCTTGATTCCGCTAAGGGTTCCCGCATGATGGCAATAAGAATAGGCAGACTGTCTAACACTCGTCCAAATCGACGCCTGCTTTTAACGAATGGTTTTGCCTTTTAAAATGCATTTCAGATAAAAGTTTTGTGAAGTTTCATGTGGGACTACTTGATCTATGGAGATCACTTTCAAATTTCGAGACGTGCCACTAAAACAAAAGTGAGGCTCACACTGTAGAAAAGGCCACAAAACATCATGTGGCTTTCTCAGACTTGAGGTGAGTATTGGAAGTTTCCCGTGTCCCTTCCCCTACAGAGTAGGCAAATTTCCTTTTTTTTTTGTTTCTTTTTTTTACATTTAGTTTAAATCCCTTGTTGTCATTTTTGTATATGGCGTTTTTACACTACGATAATTAGTTACCGATAGTAATGACATTTGGGAGCAGCGGTTAGGGCTGATGGCCTAACCCATGGGGAAATTACGTTTCGACCGCGTGGATCTACCTTGCATCCACGTCCAGCATGTGCCTACAACCCACCTACGTGAATGTGCAGTGTGCCCGTGCCGGGCAGCCTGCTCGCCTGTTAAGTGTTCCGCCTTCTGTTATGCTACCTCCGACGCCGATCACGCGACGCTTTGCCGGTAATGTGAGTGCGTCTACAGCCTCTAGTAGGGTTCCAAATCTTGGATTTTTTTTCCGCCACAAACCTTGCCCACTAGGCAACATTCGGACACCACTGAGTGGCAGATTGCCTTGTAGGCACAATGATAATCCAAGTGTTCAACCCTTCAACACTTTAAAGTGTTCAAAATACCATTTAAACACATAAATGTGTTCAACAGAGCTGCTGTACACTTACAAGTGTTCAACTCAGAACTTGTGCACTTAAAAGTGTCCACCTCCCCAGTTACACACTTCCTTAGCTTGGACGCACTGTATTAGGGAAGTGTGCAACTAGGGAGTTGAACCCTTACAAGTGCACAACTTCTGAGTTGAACACTTTTAAGTGCACAACAACTCTGTTGATCACTTTTATTTGTTTAAATGGTATTTGAACACTTAAAAGTGTTGAAGGGTTGAAAACTTATAAGTGTTGAAGGGTTGAACACTTGGTTTATCAGTGCAGCGTTAGTCTCGGAAGAATTTCCAAGATTTGGAACCCTAACGCGAGGTGCGAGCGGTGCGCTCGTCGGCATGCAGTCGTCGCGAGCTGCTGCTGCTTCTGCCGCTGCTACTGCTGCTACCCAAGCGGCGACTCGCGTGCTTACAAATCGAGTCGAAGGGGAGTGGAGGAGGAGCTATGGAGGGATCGTCCCCTTGCGTCTTATTCCTTCTTGGTAGAACAACGCAAGAGAGCAGGATATTGCATACCAGTGTTTGCTGCGCGCTACAGCCCGCCCGCGCGCCTCTCTCGCGCGCAGTCCGGCCTGGCCATGGCCTGGCCCCGAGCCGAGAACTGTTGCAGGCAAAAGAGAGAAAAGTTTGAGCCGTTCCACTCGCCTCCCATCCCGCCCCACCTCTCCTTCCGCGACGAACTGCGGTCCCGCGCCAGCAGCAGTGTCGCCGAGATGAGGATTAGTCGGGGCGTCCCGTGCCCGCGGTACCCGGCTCCACCGCTCCCGACACCACCCCACCCCGCCCTTGAGGGCACTTGAACTGATGGGACGGGTAGTAAATGGCTGTCGAAGAGCAAACTGTTCCAACAGTGTTTCTTTTCCCTGAGGCGCGGAGAACGAGTGTTTTGGGTAGAAATGGGTTGGGAATATTCAGTGCATGGCAGTTTTTCTTATCCTTTGATAGGCTGAGCGGCACTCTTTGCACAGACACTAAACGCTTATGCATTTTTTGTGCATGGTTATGCAGACGTGCAACCATAGTTGAGCACATCGCTCTTTGAATATTATATGCACAAAATTGAGCATTCGTATGCAAATACACAAAATAAACATAGATATGCATATAATTTGTGCATGACTATCACTGTCAGAAAAATCGTACCAAAGTACACCAAAGGTACGATAATTTACTGGTCAAGTCCTTGCCTGCTCTGAGTGTACTTGGCTAGCACGGTCTTTTGAGGTACGAAGTATACAAGATTTATCTTCTGATTACTGTACTTAGTACCTCAAAAAACCGTACTGGCTAAGTGCAATCAGAGCAGGCAAGGACTTGACCAGTAAATTATCGTACCTTGACGTGCTTTTTTCTGACAGTGTATAGTTGCACGTAGTCCAGCAGCCCTTATGCACAACATAATGCATCAGGTTTTTGAGTGCACAGTTAATTTCAGTTGGAAAATCAAAACTATGAAAGTCAAGCTGCTCTAAAATAACTGAGGACTGAGGAGGCATAATATTTAATGCTGTATATTGACTTAATGATACGAGACGTATTCAATACGCTTTTTTAGATCATTAGTTGTTAATAGTTGTGAACGTCATCGTATACCAAACAAACTATGAACTCCATCCAATAAACGGATATATTGGTTTGGTTGTGTGTGATACAGCCTAGTTGCAGTGGCGCCAAGAGGGGGGGGGGGGGGCATGGGGTTGAAGCTGCAACCCCGCGGATGTGAGTAAAGGGGAGGTGAGGGTGATTAATGGGGGGGGGGGAGAGGTAAAAGGGTGGAAGAAAACGGAGAAAAGAGGGAAAGGGAGAGGGAAAGAAGGGAGAGGGGGAAAAGGGAGAGAAGGAAAACAGGGATTAAAAGGAGGTAAAACGGATTAAAAGGGAGGTAAAATTGAGTAAAAGGGAGTTACGAATAGGGGCTTGCAACCCCGCTCCAAAAAAGTCTTGGCGCCACTGCCCAGTAGTCTGCACCTTGTGGCTCTTTTGTAAGTCCAGCGGGCCCAGCCCACGCTGCGTTACTCTGACACGCAGGGGTACGGCTTGGTGCATGTGTTCGGTGGTCCGGTCCCGGAAGTACAGAACATGCCCCCGGCTAGCCCCCTGCTCCCGCCTGCAAGCCGCGCGGGCTAGGGTGGCCAGGCTCGCCGATGGCCAATGTGATGCACCTGGGGCCCCGCCCCGCCTCGCCTCGCCCATCTGGCACTGCGGGGCCGGAGCGTATAACTCGTCCCTTCCAATAGAAAAGCGAGACGTGGAACAGCAGCTGCGTCCCACCGGCAATTTGTTTAGAATCCGTCGCGCATACAGTGCACGGGCACGCACACGTGTCCCCCTACGCTCGCAAGCGTGCGTGCCGGCCGGAGCGCGAGAGCACGCGGGTGGAGGCGCGCTATGTATGTTCACGCCTTTTATCTGTTTGCGTGTATAATTGGATTGTATGCCTTTTGGAATCTCTGGCGCGGCCGCCGCGGGCTGATGCTGTATGTAGTTGATTCGTTTCGCTCAGACCTGTGAGGGAACGGGACGGGGTGAGGAAGGGTGGGGATGGGGGCGGGGCGGGGTGGTTTGCGGGCGCGTGTTCCAATCAGTGTGACTAAAGAGGCACACGCATGGTGCGAGGGTGCGTTTCAATTGGACGCATTGCACCGGCACTAAACTGCGTGCTGTGTCTTTTCGTGTCCAACCACCCAGGGGGCAGAAACGCACTAGGCTGGGCTGGGGGCAATGCGCGACACCGGGTGAATCACCTCAAATAGATGTCAATGGGAGAAAACATAACTTTTCCGTTTCTGCCCCCTGAACCACCCCTTTCCCCCTCCCCCCTCGTTCCTATCTTAATTTTCTCCCCGGAATCACCCCAAAAATTATCGCATATTAGTTTCTGTCACTTAAAGAAAGAAGATGGGAAGGAAGAAGATAAGGAAGCTTATCTTACGTGCGCTTGCACGCAAACTGCAGAAAGGAAAGTAGTGACCTGTCGGGTTTCAGGTCTCCACAAACCCGACTTGTGAATCACTCATCTTGGGCATGCTGATCGGACGAGCTTACCCACGGATATAAAATGAGGTGGGTCTGCCAAGAAGGGTTGCCAAGCCCACAGGCACTGCAAAGTCAATACTAGGGTGTGCTGAATGTACGGACCTGCCTACGGACGTTAAATTTTTAAATGTCAATTAGTTTTGCCAAAAGCCCACCAGACAGGAAAAATTATGGCCCGCGAAATTAGCAAGTGTGGGCAACATCCAATGGGCATGGGCTTCAGCTGAACCTGCCCACTGGGTCAGTTCAAAGACTTTGCAAGACTGCAGTGGGGGTGGCATTGCGAGTCTATAAGGCAGACACATTTTCACTCATTTTTATAGGCAACGGAAATACCATGGGAGGCATGCATTTCCTACTGCCTGCTGTGAAGTACACATCAGGAACAGGGAACTAAGTTCACTATTAGTTTTGCTGTAAAAACTTGTACAGAGTACTCTGTACTACAGTGTATTGGTATTCCATAGAAAATTTTGCAATTTTAGAGCATATTTTGATATGTTTTGGTATTACATTTCGGGTAATACCGTGTAATACCCAGTCAGGTGTACAGGGTGTTTCAGAAGTGAATTCCCCCTCGTCCAAAATACATCAAATTTTCATCTGGAGAACACTGGGGTACACCCGGTAAAACGCAAAGTTTATTCAAAGTACGTCAAGTCTTGTTCACAGTAAAGTGCGGGTTCTCTCCCGGCCCCTGGATACAAAAGCTAATGAATATTTTTTTCCTGTCTGCTGGAAACAAAAATAAATAAGCCCCTTCGAAAGCTTCTCCGCGGCAAGAAAAGGGGGCTAAAAAAAAATTGAAACAAAATTTGTCCAATGTTTGTTTTGGGCAGGTGACTTGGCGCGGGCCATGGTCGTGCGGCTGGAGGCGCCGCAGTGGGTGCCGCTGGGCGGGCAGGCGCTGCTGCGCTGCCGCTACTCGGTGCAGTTCACCGACCTGCACATGGTGGCCTGGTTCCGAGACAACAAGAAGATCTTCACCTTCATCAAGGGGCGGCGGCCCGCCTTCACCAACCACACCGTGCCGGGAGCGGTGGTCGACGTGAGTATACCGTTACAAGAGACATGTTCTCACACTTAGAAAGGCTGTTTTAGGAATGCGAATCGTGTTGCGTTCGTCGTTGAAACAATGAAACATTCGTTTGGACGTGAAAAGGCGTTATCGAGACTCTATCCTGTTCACAATGTTCCAGCAACGGTGACACAGTTCACATTCTGACGAATATGCTGTCATATTCCTTTAATTGAATAAAAGTGATAAATGTACCTCACCCGAGAGTTGTTTTATTCGCAATGATGTGGGCGTGAGATATTTGGGCGTTAGGCGTCCCTTAACAGTGTTGTGGGTCTGCGTATACCCAAGAACCTAACCAGCCTTACGGCTGGCCTTGGGTCAGCAAACCAGCTTACTGTCACGAGTTCTCAGAAACACTCGGTCCTTGCACGCAGCTTAGCACTCGCTGTATCTTCGAGGCGGAAACCACTTTGGGAATCATGTGTACACACCGGCCAGAGAATCGTCAGGAGGGTAAAAATTAAGAGAGGCCAATACAAGTTCAACTGAGCTTAGCGGGAACACGGATTCAGCTCCCATTCTATAGTCAAAATAAGCTCTTTGTTGGCTGCATTGCTCTGCAATACATTAAACAAGTACTTTATAGAAACACAAGCAAAGGTAGGCTAATTTTGGCACCATTTAAAAATTTTCAGAAACAAAGGCCGAATTTAAAATGTCCCAGTCAACATAATTTTGTGCAATTTTCATCATTTGATGTCACTGTCAAAATGTAGTGTTTTCGGTGGCCTCCTTTGGTATGATATGATTTAGTATCAAATGGTGCAATTTCTTGTCAAAATGACATTGAAGGCAGCCACCAAAGTGTCTTAATATTGTGAATGACATCAAATTATGTCAATTTCACAAAATTCTGTTGACTGGGGTAGAATGGAAGATTACTCAATGAGCCTTCAAGCAGTAGTAATACATACCTTGCTACAGCGAATAGCGCTTGGAAATTTTTTTCACCATCTCCTACCCATTTAGAGGTCAGTGATGCAGCACTCACATTAAAAAACTTAGAGTTGCATGCTGATGCAAGACACTGTGCTGAAATGGTAAAGGTGGTATTGTAAATATCTTGTTAATGGATTTCATGGGTTCATGCAGGGAAGCTTTCTTACCAATCATTGTTTTCCCTGTCCCTCCCTGGTGGTCCATAAAAAAGTACAGACTTTGGTGCAGCCCTCAATCCCTTAAATATATTGGGTCTCAACCGTGGTTGGAGTACAGTTTCCTGTGAAGACAGGACTTCAGAATGAATTCTGGTATCACACATGAAACTGAAAGAGGTTACAATTACTTTTACCTTCATCGCTTTTTTTACTACTTCCAACCCCCCAATGTCTTCCCAAGATGTCGTCGATAGTTTTGGCAATAGGCAGCCATTATAAATGTTTTCGATGAATCTATCTTCAATAGCTGAGTCGAACACACTAAATTTTAAATCTTCAACATTTTCTTTTGACTTAACCTAAATAATGAAGAGAAATTGTCAACATGATGGTGAAATAGTTTTAATAAAAAAAATCAGTCGGCAAACGCACACCAAGCCCCACTAAAGTGTACAGTAAACAGAGAAGCCAGATTTAGATAAGCCTTAAGTAAAATGTGTTATTCAAACAAATTTCGGACTTTTACTTTGATTCGGGATTTATAAAAGTGGGTGAGCATGATTGGAAATCAAGTATTCTGGGAATCATGTGCAGACATCAAACGAAAGAGATCGTCCCCTCGCATACCTCTGACAGCTGTGCGGAAAACCAACTGTGTACGAGTTTCCACTAATTACTGCACATACTTTGAAGTATTCGGGAGATAGGGCGCGCATGCCCATATTTGCTTACTACGTTGGAAAGTGCACACGAAAATGACTTATTGCGTTGCGTGCACATGCCAAGAAACATTGTATTCGAAAGTGTTCTGACACAAACTTTCAATTGTTAAGCACAGTGTTGAATGCTCTTAGATGATTAGATTTAGAAGACCATGCATTTAACTTGGGAAAAAAGTGTTTAACAGTTTCGTTAGACGAATTCTGCTGGTAAACTGATGTCTAACGATTGATGCCTCAGCTGAAATAAAAGGTCTTTTTAACTAAGCATCTAAAAGAGTTCAACACTGCGTTCCACACTTCACTGTAAATACCAGAGTGAAGATTCTCGCACTCGGAAGAGCGAGAAATTTTCTCTCTCTCTTAGAGCGAGGTTTGGTTTCCTCGCTGGATTAGAGCAATAGTCTCAAAAATCTCGCCCTAGATGAGTGAGGGCTTGGAAACGTCGCCCTTTTTTCTGTATAAATATATACATCCTTTATCTTACTTAATTTTAGTGATGCCATGGATTCTTTTTCAATAAGAGCAAGGTTCCAGAAGTGAAAAAAAAAATCGCTCTTTTTAGATGAGACATCTCACTCTTGTATTCGCAGTGCTTCAAGTGTGTAACAGTTGAACACTATTTGATATCAGTGTATTCAGCAACAGAGTGTAATGGGGTATGTTCGGGTATGTACTCACTATTTCCTAGATACTTCGAAATGAATACTATACGTGGACACTCTTGATTTACCAGAGAGGGTGCATAGGCCCAAAGTGCCAGTGTGTGTGTGTGTGGGGGGGGGGGGGGGGTAAGGGACGGGCGGCGCGCCGCGCGGACGTGGCCAGCATGTAGAGCCAGGCAGGGATGGGGTCGGGGGCGCAAACAGACCCGATTAACCCATTGTCAAATCCACCACGAGAACCGCACCCGGACCACCAGACCAGGAGGCACGGGGGGAGGGGGGGGGGGGGGGAGGGTCACGGCAGGGTGCACTGTAAAATTCTTGCAAAGAATTGGTTCGTATTGCAAACTATTTTCTTTGTAAGTTGCAAAGAATTTTGAAGCATTGTATTACAAACTAATTCTTCGTAAGCTTGCAATACAAACAAATAGTTTGTAAGAATTCTAGTAGCTTGCAAAGAAGTTCTTTGCAATACCAACAAATTCTTCGTAATACGAATATTAAAATTTCTTCGCAACGTTGCAAAGAATTTAGTTTGCAAGCATTTTACAGTGTGTGGCAGGGCACGGCAGGGCACGGCAGGGCACGGCAGGGCACGGCACAGCTCTCGATAGCTCGGCCGGCCACGCTACCATTGTGGTGTAGCGTGATGCGCTGCGGTGTGTTTGGGATTGGCGCGCATTCCGTGCCAATGAACACATGCTCGACGCACACCCGGGCCTACACACCAAGCGCGCGACATTCAGGCTCAGCGGCCGTGCTGGTTAACTTAGGCAGGGGCACGTACGTTCTCATCAGATGATATTAAGGTAAAACCAGTAGCTTGGTCTCCAATGAAACTTTTTACATTTGCAAGGACCACGTGACGGGTGACGGATGCAAGGACTGATCCTTGGAAAACGTCAATTTTTGGTGCATTTTGCCGGTTCTCAAAGACCAGTCCTTGAAAACGCTGCCAGGACCCGGGTGGTTGGTTGCACCACAGTACGGGACGCGATATACTATGAAGCTGGTGCGCAGAGCTCACCACACAGCTCACAGAGGACGCCACCTGAGATGTCGATATCTAGGAAAAAAAGGGCTCATTTTGTCCACCGTTTTACAGGAGCATATAACCTCGTATTCGAAGAAAAACACGCTATAATGGGACAACCATTTAAAAAGCCAACATTTTCTAACTAACCGTAAACAGGCTTCTCAAAACTTAATATTGAACTGTTCTATAGTTCTAAACTGTACGTCTAAACTCCGTAAAATAACTGTTGAAAAACTGCGTGTAAAATGTAATGCAAAGTACCTTCAAGGAAAACCTGTACAGCAATGACTGTAGTAAAATCTTATATTTCTCAATAGAAAGCAAGAATACAGTTTGGCAAGTGAGTTTTATCACTGTACTTAAAATTGCAGTTATACTGCAGATCCTACCGGGCCAGAGGCTCGTGCACCTACTGCTACTACTACCGCTCCGCTATCTCTGCCTCCCTGACCCCCAACCATTCCTGTTTGAGACGTGTCATTGTCGAATGCTTCGTTGTACGTTTCATTTTATAACTTAAGACGTAATATATTCTTTTATTAAATGATTTCAGTAATATTTCCCATTCTCGCGTACAGTGATCGCCGCAAACGCATCGGTAAATGCCACACTCAAAACTTTCAAAATTCATACCATTCATAGAAAAAAGAGCGAGTTGACCTTACTTTTTAAGTGTGGATGTTGGACTGAACTTGTAACAGCAGCCTCCACTGTCAGTTCTGGATTTCGATTTTCACCCCTTGTGCACCACATCCCGGCTGCAGCAGCGATATGATATAGACTTGTGGGATTAATGGTTTCTTCACCTCCAAACTGCTCGAAGCCATGAAATAGTGCGAGACATTAAGCGGAATATGAAACGAAATAGACGCGCAACATTCCTGCAATACCTCGGAAATGCCGTGAGAACCGAAATAACTGTACTCATCGGGAAACAATTCGAACGTTCGCCGAATGATTGCTTCCTCGCGCCACCCCGCGGTGCGAGAGATACCCAATGCACGGACCTCAGACGGTTTCCGGGCCCGAACAACGCTTATTGCACGTACAGGGCCGTCCCGAAAGACTTCGCACGACTCGGCGGACCGGCCCCAGGCCCGAACACCTCACGCACAAATATTGATCTTCCATCGGTGAACCAATATTCCAATATTCATATTGGTCCACCAATATATTGGAAAACCAATATTTCAATACTCCTATTGGATTAAAAAAAAATGGTCACTCCGCAAAGTTAAGTGTGAGACAGTATCACGCTTTTTACTGCAGTACCACTGTGTCTCACACTTTCAAAAACTATTTTCTGTCGTTGAATAGCAATCACGTTTTAGAGAACAGGATCAGCTTTGGTTGAAAATTCCGGTTAAAACGAGCTACCATGTGATGGGGTTTGGAGCAACAATACATTAAATAATCGTAAATTAATGGTTTCGAAAATGTATAGGAACGTTGTTGTTTGCGATCAGAACCCCATCACATGGTAGCTCGTTTTAACCGGGATTTTGAACCAAAACTGATGCTGTTCTTTAAAACGTGATTGGTATTCAACGACAGAAAATAGTTTTTGAAAGTGTGAGACACAGTGGTACTCCAGTAAAAAGTGTGATACTGTCTCACACTTGAGTTTGCAGAGCATACTAAAAACGAGAACATAAAATAAGATTTCTATAGCGTTACACATTTTAATGTTAAAAAAAAAAATGACAAATCAATACATGAACAGCGAATCACTCTTGTAATCACTTCAAACGGGAGGAGGTGCTCATTTTTTGAACAAAATATTAGCATTTGGCGTTGTTGCCTGAAAGGGAAACCCCTTGTGTCCACAATGACATCTTCCGCCGTGCTAAACAGTCGCTCAGGCGGGAGGGATTTGGCTGGGATGTCTAAATCTTCTTCGCCAGGCGAGAGAGAAGGGGAAAAGTCCCTTGGTGGTTTTTCCACCACTGGAAAGGACACTCCTCCAAGTCTTGAGCCGGGAGTAGTTCATATTTGGTCGCCTCCGCTAAAAAGCGGGCCACCACAGTCTGAGTCGGTTGCTCTGCGGCGGATGCCAACCGGCGCTTTTTGAAAAGTCCGGATAGGGCACTTAAGGCCTCCGCTGAAACCGCGCCTCGGGCGCCGGCTCCCAATACTCGATACTGGATATTGAGCCCCAATACTCAATATTGGATATCGAACTCCAATACTCAATATTGGATATTGGTTCCAATGTGCCAATACTAAATCGACGCTCCCTACGTACAAGCGGCTATCTTTCTAAGCGCTGTAGACACTAAGCTATCTTCTCAGGGCTGGTAGACAGATGGCTATCTTCTCAGGGCTGGTAGACAGATGGCTATCTTCCCGAGCGCGGTAGACACTAGGCTATCTGTATAGCCGCGGCTATACAGATAGCCTAGTGTCTACCGCGCTCGGGAAGATAGCCATCTGTCTACCAGCCCTGAGAAGATAGCTTAGTGTCTACAGCGCTTAGAAAGATAGCCGCTTGTACGTAGGGAGCGTCGAAATATTGGAATTGGAAATTTCAATATGTCAATAATGGAAACTCAAATATAAAATATATAATATATATATTGATTTTTTTCCAATACATCGGAAAATCTCTCGCAGCCCTAGACCGGACATCGTCCCCTCTGCGTGGCTGCACCCCGTAAAGTATCGGGAGCGTGATGGCGGAGCCGCCGCCGCGCCGGACCAGACCGGACACTAGACGCTGTGATAATTATTTGTGGGACAAAGTGGATTAGAAGCGGCGGCCGGGCAGACCGGGTGGGGCCGCGAGAGCAGCCGACGGCGGCGGTGGGCGGCCGAGTATAAGGCCTGGAGGAAGCCGAGGGGGGGGGGGGGGCGGCCGGGGGGCAGCCGTGCTCTTGTGTGCGCTGTGTGTTCATGGGATGTAGTGCGCCCCGCCCCGCCTCCCCCATATACAGCACGCCTCTCTAGATCACAAGCTCGGGGCGTTCAGGCGTCCTGCTCAGAGCGCTGCTGCTCGCTGCAGTAACGCTTTGGTCGTGGATCATTATTGACCGAAAAAGTAAGAACAAGTAGATGTTCTTGCGCGACAAAACGTGCACTGAATCTAATACTGCGTGCCGGTCACTTTTTTATTGTGAACTTGGGAGACCTTATTTGAGACCATCCAGGTCACTTATTGTGTGTCGATGCAGGCTGAACAAACTCAGAAATCCCAGGAGGTCTGCCAGTCGTCAAATGTGCTGCACAGTTAGTGGATATTGAACCGACCTATGTGGGGCATACAGGGCCCAGCTATGAAAAGTTACCCCAAAACGCTGTCATGTGTACCCGTACCCGCACTACATATTATGATGTAAAAATACTCCCTCTCTTTTTAAAAAATAACAAAAAAAAGGACACACACATATACTTATATTTTACGTTAGAAAATTCTCCACCAAAGGCGCCTCAAATTGCTCCGAATGTAGCAAATGCGTTTACATGTCTCCAAATTGCGAACAGTGAGCTCCAGCTCTTTAAACACTTACCAGTCTCAACTTGAAGCTGTGACTAAGGCGCTTTCCATAAGATTTGTTTTGCTCACGATGAATAGTGTTCCACAGTTAAAAACATGAAGGCCCCGGAGAGCAGACATTTCCCTTGCACCTGAGAATGATTAAAATTCAAAGCGTGGAAATTGTATTATGACCCAGCCGAACGTTTCGACTGAAAATAGCCTAGAGAGGCTGGGAATGGAGTGGTGGAGTGCCGAACAGTGTTGGGGACGCGCGGAGCGGCTGGCGTTCTGGTTGTGCACCCATGACGACGCGAGAAGACTTTATAAGCGCGCACTCTGTCAGAAACAACAAGTAGATTGTAAGCGCATCAAACACGTTTGATACAAAAAGAAAAACCTCGTTCTTTACCTCTTTACCCTTAACTTTAATAATGTTAGCTTTCAACCAGAAATGGTAAGTCAACAGCAGTATAGTGAGTCCATAACACACGACACTTTGTTGTCAGTCACGGCTTTCCACTTTCCACGTTCAAACTCAAACCTTTCGCGGCATTTGTTTTCTTTTTGAGACAAACTTTAAATGATTACAGAATATCTCAATAGAAGGCGTTGCTCTACTCGCGCATGCGCACAACCCATATCGGTTGTGTTTATTGGCTGAGCGATAGCGAAGCGTATTACGCCACTGGAGTGCTAAAAAAGTTCAATGTCCGTGTGTCTGTCTGTCTGTCTGTGTGTCTGTGTGTCTGTTCGCACGATAACTCGAGAACGAGTCAAGATATCGACCTGAAATTTTTACTGTAGCTTCTTGGCCTAAAAAGCTCGGACGAGTTCAAATATGAACACTCTAGCTCAAAAATTGGCCCTGCGAAAAATTGATTTATATTTAAAAAAAAATAACATTTTAAAAATTACAAAATTTTATGGTGTCCTTAGGGGTATCTCGGCGAGTTGCGACCCTTTGGGCGAAAATTTCGTCCGTTTTGCTCTATCTCTTACTGTTTAGCCGCTACAGCGGTAAATGTGGACGAAAAGTCGTCAAAATGCATGTTGGGTGTCGTTTTCAGGGTAATCTGTCGAGATGCGATCCTTGGGGCAAAAATTTTGTCTGTTTGGCTCTGCGGAGAAGGGTTTTGGGGCTCGGGCCCTTCGCGTAAAAATTGGAAAATTGGTTACATAATGAAAAGAGGTGAGCAGGGGTCCAGGGGGCGGCAGCCCCCTGGCCTATTTTAAATAAATAAAAGCGGGGGTCCAGGGGGCGGCAGCCCCCTGGCCTAAATGAGTAAATCTCAAATCATGCAGGCTCGTAATAAAGAAAAGCGGGGGTCCAGGGGGCGGCAGCCCCCTGGCTAAAACGAGTAAATCTTAAATCTTGCAGGCTCGCCAGCGCCGCAGGCCTAGGTAGATGTACGCAGGCCCGTCGCAGCGTAACAGTGTTTTGCGAGATATCGCGAAGCCTGTTACGAGAGACGGTGTCTGGCGTACATCTACCTAGTATTGATACTCTCAATGTTGATAAACACAAATGAATGTAATGTTTACTTTTTAATTAGAAACTGCAGAATGTTGAAAATTGTTGATACGTTTCGTGATAACTTTATTTGGCAAATAGTGTAGTTTGGTTGTATGTTCGTCCGTAATTAAGTCGTAATTCGTACGGGATAAAAGTGGTCTCGCGGCGAGCAGTCGAACGTCTCTGTTCGAAATTTAGATTCTTAATTTCTTAAAATTTTGCTTAGTAACTCGAAAAAAACCTCTATTATTGACTCATTACTGGGTAAAAAGCTACAATTTGCTTACACAGACATAACCGTAAGTATTACCATTTCTTCGCTGAAAATGGGGTCTAACTTACACCGCACTGAGCACAATACTCGTTCTTTCACCTCTATGTTAAGGGAGATGTGGAAAAGGTAAAGAACGAGTAAAAAGCAGAGTTTGGTACGGTAAAGCATGGTCAACAATTTGCTTGGTCAGCCTGTTCCTGATAAAGTACGGTCTTTGAAGTACGGATCACGGTTTTTCTTAACATGGTGTCTTATGGGAACCACAATGAATGAGGTAGGGCGATGTTGTACCGTGCCCACCACAGTTTTCCGCACCCAGTCCTGTACTTTGGTATAGGATTTTTGACAGTGTATTCAGGCCCCCGCACGGGTTGAGAAAATTCGAATAGGGACCTAGGGCAACTTGGGTCACCACATTCTAGGCATCATTAAATACATTTTAAGCAGAAAATATGTTTTTCAATATTTATAGCCTTCTACACTAGGATGCCCCCTTTTAGCACAGCCACGGGGTTGCAGGTGTACCCCCGCCGCGCGCATCGCTTCGCTCAGCGCCACAGGGAAGCGTCTCCCACTATTTGGTCAGTGGAGCCGCGCATACCTTTTCAGAGTAAAATTACACGGTGGACAAAGTGTGCCCCACTCTTTCGTAGATATCGACAACTCAGGTGGCGACCCCTGCACTGGAAAAACTAATGTGACATGAGTCACATCAATTGATGTGACCAGTTTATGTCGCATTTCAAAACGTTACCAAATTCTCGGTCACGTTTGGTAATGTGACATCAGGTGCCATGTGTTATGTCTGCCTATAGTAATAACATGGAGGATGTGACATTACAAACGTTACCGAAAATAGGGTAACATTACGTGATGTTACCTAAAGTGGTCACATGTGCACATGTGACATATGTCACATTAGTTTTTCCAGTGTGTGAGCTGTGCGGTGAGCTGTGCGGTGAGCTCTGCGCCCTAGCAGCTTCAGTAATCCTCTGCCGCGACATTTTGGTGAAAAGGGGGAAAGAATCAAGGTTGTGGTGTTTTGTGAGGCGCCGCGCCGCGCCGCGCTGTTCCTTTCTGAGTGCGTTGTGAGGCTGGCTGAGAGCTCTCGGCGCGCTCGGTTGCGGCCTTCAGGCCAGGGGCTTTCACACCTGTTATTTCTTTGGGCCGGCCCAACCCAGTCGCTCGATAAGCCCCTGGCGGAGCACCCTGTTGCAGTACGGCCGACCACGGCGAGGAACATGGCAGGGCGGGCAGCAGGGCAAGCAGGCAGCAGGTGGGGCAGGGGCAGCAGGGTGGGCAGCAGGGGGAGGAGGGATGGGGGAGGGGGGGGGGGGGAGGGCAGGCAGCAGGAGGAGCAGGGAGGAGGGGTGGGCAGGGGAAGCAGGGCGGGCAGCAGAGTGGTGGGCACATTGGTAAAACTAAGGTGTAGCCTTACGCCCCGTTTTCAAGCGTACTGAGATTGCGCTTGAAATCAAGCGTAATGGGTCTATCGGCTCCAATTCGCCCTATCTAAATGTATGGGAGAATTTCTGTTGTACGCTTGATTTCAAGCGTAACGTCTCCAAGCGTAACTGTATGCTTCATTCAAGCGTGCAGTTACGCCTTAGTTTTACCAGTGCAGCAGGAAGGGCAGCAGGGCGAGCAGGGGGAGCAGGGCGGGCACGTCCCACGCCACCGTCAATACCAGGGGGCAGAGGCGCGGCAGCGCCTATAGCCGGCAGAGGCTGCGTAGGCTGGTTGTAACGAGGGAGGAGACAGCACGCCGAAAAGAGGGTAAAGCTGGTTGAGCTGGCACCTTTACCACAATAGGCACAGGAAAACATTGAGCAACCACTGACAACTTTCTCGCCATTCCAGCGAACTTTTCCTAAACATTGTTTTGGAGAAGGAAGGATTTTTTTTTTCAAGTATCACTAACATACGTCCCTTTAAAATAATAACTTTCACCAATTTATCGTTGAAGCATTCAGCATTCCGCAAGGGCGACAATTAAATGACTCCCTCAGGGCGAACGGACGGGGCGCTTCAGGCTTACCCTCCCCCATCCCCCTCCCCTCCCCCTTCTGCTCCAGGGCCCTGCTGCCCTGCTGGGCCCGGTCCCAGTGGCCGGTGTACACGCTCCGCCACCCTGTCGCTGAACTCTGCCCCGGCGCGGGGCGGGGCATGGCGGGGCGGAGCGGGGCGGGGCGGGGCGGGGCGGGGCGGGGCGGGGCGGGGCGGGGCGGGGCGGAGCGGGGCGGGGCGGGGCGGGGCGGGGCGGGGCGGGGCGGGGCATGGCGGGGCGGAGCGGGGCGGGCCAGGCTGCCATAACTATTTCATGGCTCAATGTCTGTTACATTATTAATGCGGTGATGAATAGAGCGCGGTGTTCATCACGACGGTGACCTCAGGGCCGCCCCGCGCCGCCCCGCGCCGCCCCGCACCACACCGCACTCCATGACGCCATGACCGCAAGTTACGTCCGTCTTACAACGGCATAGACTGATATATAGGGGACTAATTTCCTTCCCGCCCCTACCTTACCCTCCTCCCCAACACTGCGGCTGAAAGTCACTTTTCCTGCTGTCGTCAATTTTTGAACGAAAACTTTTTCCTCCTCCTCCTCCTCCTCCTCCTCCTCCTCCTCCTCCTCCTCCTCCTCCTCCTCCTCCTCCTCCTCCTCCTCCTCCTCCTCCTCCTCCTCCTCCTCCTCCTCCTCCTCCTCCTCCTCCTCCTCCTCCTCCTCCTCCTCCTCCTCCTCCTCCTCCTCCTCCTCCTCCTCCTCCTCCTCCTCCTCCTCCTCCTCCTCCTCCTCCTCCTCCTCCTCCTCCTCCTCCTCCTCCTCCTCCTCCTCCTCCTCCTCCTCCTCCTCCTCCTCCTCCTCCTCCTCCTCCTCCTCCTGCTCCTAACGCGGTAACGTAACCTCGGGGGTCACTCTTCCTCTCACTCTCCTCGCACTAAAACTTTACCCCCTACCCCGTCTCGAAAAAAAAAAAGGGAAAGAAAAGGCAGGGGTTTCTATTTCCAGCACCTCCCCCCTTTTTTTTTGACCTCACTTACCACCTCGCTTACCACTCTGCCACTCGGCGCGGCGGCCCTGGGATCGGATTGTTCCACTTTGTCAACCAGGAAGCAGCCTCTGGCTCAGGCTCTGGCGCGCAGCAGAGCCGAGCAGAGCCGAGCCGAGCCAAGCCGAGCCAAGCCGAGCCAACCCCAGCCGAGCCGATCCGAGCCGAGCCGAGAGATTTTGCCGCCTGCTAATGTAAGGCGTGACGACGCGCGCCACTCCGGCGCAAGAATTACGCGCACTTTACGCTGAATTAAACATTTCTGTGTATGGCTGGCCCGGGACCCGTGTGCGCGGCGCTGGCGCCGGGCTCGGCTCCGTAATTAGAGGAGAGGAGAGGCGGCGGCTGGGGGCCGGGGGCCGGGCCGGACACCCGTCCTCACCGAGCATTGTTCCACCCCACCTTTCTCTCTCTCCCTCCCTCCCTCACCCTCTCTCTCCCCTCCGCAACCTCCCGGTCGGTGGCGCCCACGTCATTCCCCACACTCATTCCTCCCCCCATGCCCCTCTCACTCACTCACCCTCCCCCCCCCCCCTCCGGCAGCTCCTGTCTGCTTATATGCTGTGCTCCTTCCTGTTCTTTCCCGCTGTTCTCTCTCATTTCACTCGAGTATTTCACCTCTCCAGTGCTATCATTGTATTTTCCCTGTCTCTCTCCCCTTTTCTCATTGCCCCCCCCCTCCCCCTGTTCCCACCGCTTGTCGCTCTTCTTTCTGTTTCCCCCCCTTATTCGCAGAGGTCGCGCCGCCGCCCAAACGGCTGTGTCCGAACCGCTTTGTGTTCCGCCGCCCTCCCCTCCCCTCCCCTCCCCTCCTCTCCCCATGCGATGCGGACGCGGCTGGCTGTTTGTTTATGAGCGCTGTTGGCTGTTGGCCGCTGTGCATTGGTATGGGCGGTGCTCTTCTTGTCGCAACGCCAATTGGTTTCGCGTTACAAATGTGCGGCGCACAAACAGTCCCGAGCCGCGCAGCCAGCAGGCAGCCGCCCTCCGCGTCTCGCGCGCTCTCACCACACACTGTGCACTCCCACACTCGTTTGTTTTTATATCATCCAACTCTCTCTCTCTCTCTCTCTCTCTCTCTCTCTCTCTCTCTCTCTCTCTCTCTCTCTCTCTCTCTCTCTCTCTCTCTCTCTCTCTCTCTCTCTCTCTCTCTCTCTCGTGGCTGTCCCGTTGGCACTCTCTAATTACCAGCTCGACATTCCAGTTTCCTCTGCAGGAAAGCTACTTTCTGCCTCGCCCTCCTACCTCGTTTTCCACCAGACGGTCCGGTGACCTGATGGCCACACCCGCGCGTTTGCCTCTGTCCGTCCGCCTGTCCGGATGTCAGTCCGTCTGCTCGCCGGGCACTTTTATAAGCGAACTCTTCCTAATAAGGGGATGTCCGGAGCGACGCGTCGCGCCGACGTAGCGGAGTGGCATCGTGCAGCGGGGCGGGGCGGGGCGGCGCGGGGCGGGGCGGGGCGGGGCGGCGCGGGGCGGGGCGGGGCGGCGCGGGGCGGGGCGGCGCGGGGCGGGGCGGGGCGGGGCGGGACGCGGTGCTGTGAGATAATTCCAGGACGGTATGGCCAATGTTCGTGTTGCCAACAGCTCAGCCAGCCCGGCGGGGCCGCGGCAAGCAGCAGCGGCGGCGCGGCGCTTAAAGCTTTCCGATAATATGATTCTCAGCAGGCAGGGCTGCACGGCTGTGCGCTGTGCTGAGCTGGGCTGGTGGAGCCGCCAAGACAGAGAGCAACACTTGTCTCAATTTTGTGATTTTCTTCGTGTTTCCTCTCCATGTTGTCCACAGTAGTATAAAATATACGATTTCAGGAAATCCTGGTAAGCGCGAAGGACGAAGTTCGGTTATGTTTTTGTTTCACGGAATACTTCAGGGGATGGTTTACCTATAGATTTTTTTTTTAAACTTTCCAGCATTTTCAGTGATGTTATTCAATTTATCTGAGAATTTGATTAGCCTCACAATAGTACAGTGGGTTACATGCAAAAGTTTTAGCTCTCTAGCACAAACGATTTAGAAGGTAGTCCCTCAGTTAAAAATATCTGATCAGCTTGATTTTCGCACACGAAACAATTATGCACAATTTTATACTAGACATCCTCACGAGGAAATCGCGGCGCGGAAATTTTGAAAGTTTATCAAACGTTATCAGACCTTGTGTCATGCAGTAACTTTTTCATAATTCGCGTCGCTCGCTCACTCGCTCTATATCTTTTTGAATTTTTTGTGTTATTGATTATCTAAATCTATCTTTGGGAAAGTTTGGTTTATTCATTTTCCAAACATGCGTAGTTTTATGCATGTATAGACCGAGCATATACAAATAGTTGCACAAACAGACACAATTTTAATTTCTTCATAATTAATGTGGCAATTAATGGCGCCCCCACAATGGCCGTTACCGAGGCGGAACGCCTGCGACAAACTGGATAGGCCAACCCGCCAAGCACTCGTGTGAAGGTGGCGGCCTACCCGGAGAGCACAAGCGCAGGGGGAAGAAGGAATTAAATTCGGGGTACCCAAAATTTCGAACCGTTACCTATTGATGAGTTCATTGTGGGGGCACCTTAATTCAACGACTATCCTTTCATACTGGTATGACGTTGTACATGATGGTCCGTAATTTCAAAGTACGGAAATGTCCGCATTGTTCTGTTACGGTAGTCCCGTTAATTTACACTGGAAAAACTAATGTGACATGAGTCACATCAATTGATGTGACCAGTTTATGTCGCATTTCAAAACGTTACCAAATTCTCGGTCACGTTTGGTAATGTGACATCAGGTGCCATGTGTTATGTCTGCCTATAGTAATAACATGGAGGATGTGACATTACAAACGTTACCGAAAATAGGGTAACATTACGTGATGTTACCTAAAGTGGTCACATGTGCACATGTGACATATGTCACATTAGTTTTTCCAGTGTAAAAATGGTTAAATAAAAATTGGCTAACAAATTTCCTGTCCATCCCGTCAAGTTTCTTGCTGTAATTTTTGACAGTGTATAGCTTTCTGTAATTTGGTCCGCCAACTGGAAGGAAGGCAGTGCATCACAACCACTTGCAGGAAGGGTTGCCTACGGTGTTGTGTGTAGGCTCCACGTCACCGAAGAGCCCAGAGGTCATTGAGCGAGGCGGCGTCAGCTGACACAGTCACCAGGTCACGCCGTGATAACCATCAGTTTCATTTCAAAATGTTGCGAAGTTGACGACGCGCAGACGACTTGCAGTTTTGCAACGCCGTAGTGCAGGCAACCCGCACTGCGCTCACTCGTGAGGCGCTGCCTACCTTCTAGGCGGCGCAGGCTCTTCAGTTGAGTGTCTTCATCAGTGCCCTACCAAATGTTGGGTTCATTGTTAGAAATACTGTGCCACAGTGACAATGATAATTGTTACCATAGATCCTCAAAACTTTCGGGTACCGGTGCAGCCTTCAAAATTTTTCTGCTCATCTATTTTATTTTTCGGCGACCTAAATTAGAAAATTGATCTTTTATTTGTTCTTGAGACAGTGCTTTATAATGGAACCTTATCAGGTAAGCATAAATTTACATTAGGTCAGGAAAACCCATAGTGTAGGTACAAAAAGTGATAGTCCCCGGGGTAAAATTCCCATGGCTTCTCCTATAGGCACTGCTCTCCCATAGGCACCCATAGGGATGCCCATAGGGTCTGTTACCATGTCATTATGGCCTATCGGAACCCATGAGACTTTTCCTATGAGAATGGTCTTCCATGGGAACAATGCATACCCATAGGAAAAGTGTGCCCATAGGCATTTTCTTCCTATGGGCACTTTCCTATGGGTACTTTCCCGTGGACATTTGTTGGTATTTGAACCCACGACCTTTGTGTTATGAGTTTGTCGCTTAGCCAACTCCGCTACCTAGACATCTATGTTATATATGACTCGGGTTCCTATCTAAGTAAAGCCCATTGGAGACCTCTTCCTATGGACATGTTCCTATGGGAATGGTGGGCTTCCCATGGGAGTTACTACCCATGGGCAAGTTCCTATAAGAATAGTGTGCTTCCCATGGGAGTTACTACCCACACACTCCCGGGTTATGTACTTTTTCGTACATCGCTATGTACGTCTATAAACTTGCGATGCTTATGCACAAATTTAGTTCATCGTTACGCATAATATTATGTGTAGCTATGTACAAATTTTACATACTTACACACAATATTATGCTTTACGATGTACTAAATTTGTGCATAAGCATCGTAAGTTTATAGACGTACACAGCAATGTACTAAAAAGTACACAACCCGGGAGTGTGCATGGGCACGTTGCCCATAGGAAAAAGCCCACCTACAGGCTGATTATACCCATGGGCATGGTATCCCCATGAGGAGGCTATAGGAACTGCCTATGGGCATGATGTCCCCATGATGTGGCTATGGGTACTGTCCATAGGTTTGAGCTCTGCCAATGGGAAGAGGGCTCCTGCCCATGGAGGAGAGCTTCGATCCCTACGGGCATCATGGGAATTTTACCCCGGGTCCCTTTTCACTATCTTACACTGTGGAACCAAGAGGTGAACTGCTAAACTTTTTTAGGCGCGCAACTTTTTGTTTTACATGCAAAAGTGTTCAACCCAGTGTTTAGCAATTCCGAGTGCTTAACTGGCTAGTTTTACACTTGTAGATGTTTAACTCAACAGTTATACATCACTTGGAAGTGTTCAAAAACGAAAGTGTGGTCCGGTGTAGTTAAACTCTTTCACGTGATAAACTTGGAGTTACTCACTTACACGTGTTGAACAGTTGCACACTTGATTTAACAGGGAAGTGCATAGCCAGTGTATGTGGCTGGGTGTGTGTACCTTTGCAAACAGCTGTACCAAATGCGCTATACTGTATGATACTATAATAGTCACTATAATTATTTTTTTTTACTTTTTTTTTGTTTTTCTTAACAGTTTTATAAGATTGATACAATGCAATGATGTTTTTGACTCTTTGCTGTTATAAAAATTTTCTAAAATTAAAACTGGTACCAGTCCTTCTTTTTCTTTTCTTTGTCTTTCCTTTTAATTAATTTTTAAGGATGTTGATTTTCTATTTAACAGGATGAAGATTGTGATTTTGATTTCTCATTTTCATTTACTGACAATGCCATGACACATGATTCAAAATTTGAGCATATTATTAATTTACAGTATGGTATAAAATTTACATTGTCTGATGCCGATCTTGATCACATTGCTGCAGAATATTACCTTTTCAAGGTATAATTTTAATCGCACTTTTATCTCACTTCTCACTTATAGTAGTTTGTTTCTTCTTGTTATGCTATCTACATTTTAATTTTTGTTATTTCATAGAAGAGTCACTCTGAACATCATGATTCAACGTCTCGAACCAGAACCCAAACAGCCTTTTATGTCAACTCGATTAATGGAGTTGTAAGTTATTTTGTGGACATGGTGATTTCAATTGAAGTTTCAAATAACATCTTTTCCTTTTTTTTTAGTTTGAGTTTCAAGAAAAACATGTTAATGTAAAGTTACCATCATTGAGTGTAACATTATCTCATGAAGAGTTCGAGAAGAAAGTTATACAATCACCTACCAACATGCTAAGTGAACCTGTTATGGACGCTGATGAGGATGAAGAGGTATCCTTTTTAAGTTTTAATGTCTGTCATGAGTTTGTTTCAATTGTAATTTTACATTTTAAGTAAAGTTGTAATGGCATTGACAAATTTTTAGTTATTTGTGACAGTATAGTGAGGCTTTTTTTCATCTTTGTTGACAGTATGTGTTCAGATCTTTTTGTTGTCATTTTACAGGGACAAAATTTTATACATAACTATGTTACACATTATGCATAATTCTGCAGAAATTTGTGCATAAGGAACAAATTTAAGCATAGTTATGCAGAAGTAATTGTGCATAACTATGGTTGTGTAAAATCCAAAATCCTGCAAGGCTTATGCACAAAAAAGTGCATAAGGGTTTAGTGTGTGAACAGCAGGCTGATAAATACAATGGTCATTCGAACACTGCTTTTTTTTTTTTTTTTAGATCAAGTCTGAGTCGTTTAAGCGAACGTCACTTGGGCTGTGAAGCGGAAGAAGGGGATAAGTCCAAAACCCATACTTTTCAGGAAATCAAAAAAACTATTCACAACTATTTTAAATGTCATGATGTAAATGGGATGTGCTTTCATGTAGGATATTACTGCCACTTTGAAGTTTTTCAATACCATGCTCCGTTACTGAGATTTAAGACTTGACTCCTTTTGCCAACGTAAACTATGGACATTAGTCAACTTAACTCTTTTGACGGGTTAAGAATTTGGAGTCAAGTCATTGGAAAATTGACAAAAAGAGTTAAGTCGACTATCTCTCATCCTATGGGAGATATCCCCATAATATTTGGTAGACACAAGCAGACTTTAATGTACTATCATATGCCATAAAAACCCCATTTTGGGTATTAGTCAACTTATACCCTTCTTCCGCTTCACAGCCCACTTTTACTGAGCCATGAAAAAACAAAAACCTCGCTCATTACGGGCGAGAAATGTGACTCTTATATTTCCTGGTCCGTTGTGTCTGTGCAGCAGGTGAGCTACCCCAGCTCAACCACTCTCCCACCACGCCACGCCACGCCACGCCCGCTCGACCCCCACCAGCCTCCGCCAGCGGGGCGGAGCAAGGCCGATTGAATTGTATCTAATGATGTGCGCGTCAGCGTCAGGCTTGCCCCGCTCTGAGCCCAGCGGCGAGCGGCCCGGCCCGGCCCGGCCCGGCCCGGCCTGGCCTCTCTTCTTCCCTCTTTCTATTCCCTGCCCACCTCGGCCCGCCCCACCCCGCCAAGCCCAGCCCCGCCACGCCCCGCCCCTCCCCAACCCGCCCCTCCCAGTGCAACGTAAGATTGAATTGGCATTCAGTCTGCCCCCGATTCCCCAGGATGAAATAACGAAGCACTTCTGTCCGCCTTCACCGCCCAGCCCGGTAGCCCGTCGTCCGTCCCCCCTCGATTTAAAGATTAAAAAATATATATATATATATATATCTGAAGCTTTGGTTCGGTGTGAGGTGGGCCCCAGAAGGGCGACAGACTTGTGAAAGAAAGAATTTTGCGTGACGCCGTGTAGGCGTGTGACGTCACGCTGTTAGCGGTAGCGTGCGTCAGTGCCGACGTCTCCACCCTCTATATACCAAACCAACACCTTACTTCGCTAATAATACACGGCCAGCGCCCAGCCTACCCCGCCCCCGCGCCAGGTTTGTTCTTGGCCTTTGTGATGTTTTCGCGGCGGAAGAGTCCCCCCCCCCCACCCCTACCCCTGCGGAGAAAAGGGGAAGGGGGGGGGGGGACGTTATGACGTGCGTCTCGTGTAGCTCTAGAGCAGGCAGGGCCCTGCAGGGTGTTGCTCCTCGGGGCGTTTATTGTTGCTGCGCTGTCGTTGTCCGCGGGAAATGAGATGTTTAAACGGTACGTTAGACTGCGCTGCTGTTCATCCTCCTCCCTTGTGCTTTCTCTTCCTATTTTACTTTCTCTTTGCTCTCCTCGAGACTTTCTCCCCCCCCTCTCTCTCTCTCTCTCTCTCTCTCTCTCTCTCTCTCTCTCTGCGTCTCTGTCTCTCTCACCTGTGCCGGTGCGGCGTTTCGCAATTAGTTTTATAGCGACTCTCTTTGCCCGCGGATCCCCGTTGCTGTGGCAACTGGGTGCGACGCGCGTCGCTGCCATCCAATAAAGGCTCCGATTGCACCCTCCTTACTCCCTCCCAGCTCCCTACTGCCTCCGTCTCCTGCTCAGCGCCTATTTTGGAGGTGTGTGTGTGTGTGTGTGAGCCGAGCTGCGAGTGGAGCCCCCAACAAGGTAGGCCACGGGCTCTGCCCGCGAGCGTTGCGGGCTTGCCTATCCCCCGCTTTGCAGGCGCCTTGTGGGAGAGAGTTGAGTTCGGCGTGTTGCACGGTGAAAAAGGGGGCTGGGGAGGGTGAAGGGGGCAGGGATGGGTTGGAAACTTGAGAAAAACTCGTGGCGTAGAGGCGGCCCGCGGGAGGAGCGGTGCTGGAGGAGGGGGGAGGGGGAAGATTGCAGGTGTATTGTATACGCATGGGGGCGGAGAGACGGGGCGCGCGGGGGCGGCGGATTGGGGGAGATGGCTCGGGATAGTGCTGCAGGATAGGGATAGAGCAGGCTCAGATGGAGCGGGGTAGATGGGACCGGGCCGGGCCGGGCTGGCAGGTTATCCAAAAGCCTGCTTCATTGATAGGCGCCGCGCCGCCCCCGACCCACATCGTGTACCTGTAGGGCACCGGCAAGGCGCGCCCACCCCCTCCTCCACCCCTCCTCCACCTCCACCCCTCCTCCACCCCTCCTCCACCCCTCCTCCACCCCTCCTCCGTCCCTCCTCCACCTCCACCCCTCCTCCATCCCTCCTCCTTCCCTCCTCCACCCCTCCTCCGTCCCTCCTCCACCTCCACCCCTCCTACGTCCCTCCTCCACCTCCACCCCTCCTCCGTCCCTCCTCCACCCCTCCTCCATCCCTCCTCCTTCCCTCCTCCACCCCTCCTCCGTCCCTCCTCCACCCCTCCTCCTTCCCTCCTCCACCCCTCCTCCGTCCCTCCTCCACCTCCACCCCTCCTCCATCCCTCCTCCTTCCCTCCTCCACCCCTCCTCCGTCCCTCCTCCACCCCTCCTCCGTCCCTCCTCCACCCCTCCTCCTTCCCTCCTCCACCCCTCCTCCGTCCCTCCTCCACCCCTCCTCCACCCCTCCTCCACCCCTCCTCTTAAGTCCCGCCTCCACCCCCCTCGTGGGAGTGCAGGGCGCGGGCCTCGCTGAACGCCTGACGTGGTTAGGATTCAGTACGTCCCACTGATGAGCTGAAGCCGGGAGGCGGAAGAAATATAAAAGGAAAACAAAAGGATCGCCTGTAGTGAGAGGGCGTCCCGTCGCGCAAGCGTAGGAGGAAGGCTGCGCGCGACGATTGTAGACCGTGCAGGACGGAAAATAATGTCACATGAATGAGTCATTCCAAACTAGATTTCGACGATTTGCATCGACCCCCCCCCCCCTTATTTTTTTTTGTCTCATTTACATCAAAGCTAAAATCCATCAAGAGACTCTTCCCTGCAATATCCGAGCGCTGTAGCTCATAAGGCTTCGGAGATATGGGCATTTGAAGGTTTTTTACAGTACACTGTAAAAGTTTGAGTCACTTTCCTCGCCCAAGAGTGACGCAAGTCTTCATCGCTTCAATGAAGCATAATTCACGAAAACGACTCAATTTGAGTCTTATTTGTGGCCGAAAATGTCTCAAAACGACTCTAAACGAATGATGTTACAAATCGGTATTATTGATACGGGGGTTTTATAACTATCAATTGCCCGGTATTTCCCTTTACGCCGTTCAATAATACCGGTAAGGGTGTAGCTCGATGAGGGGTTGATAGGATAAGTTAGAGCACAGCGAGGGGTAAATAACTCCGAATTTTGATGTACACCACTAATTCAAAATTCACACTAATTCAAACTAATTCACGCGAATTCAAAACTAATTCACGCGAATTCAAAACGAATTCAAAACAAATTCAAGCGAATTTAAGGAATGACCTCAGAAAATACACGCACATCTGATCCAAATTATTCTCTCAATTACATGATGAAATAGGATTTTTAGTAAATTATTGTGAATGATTTCTATTTATTCCAAATTATTGGAAATTAACTTGCAACTGCGCAAAATAATCACAATTATTTCAATTATTTTTTTAAACTTTTCAGAAACAAATTTTGCTCTGCAATTGAAAGGGTGGCGTGAAAACATGGAAAATTTTTGTGGCAGTAAACCTCCCGAAGGAGGTTGCGGTTCCCGCCAGGCACAGGGCTTTTACCCCCTGTGGCAGCCAACTGCTTCGGTGTTCCATGGGAACCGGCGCTTTGCTGACTGCGATCCTATCGCGCAATTCGACAGATTTGATCCCCGTACCACCATTGGCCTACCCCTAGAGGTACGAGCGGTGTCAAGGGCG
Organism: Frankliniella fusca; assembly: GCA_029379305.1. NCBI lineage: Eukaryota > Metazoa > Arthropoda > Insecta > Thysanoptera > Thripidae > Frankliniella > Frankliniella fusca. The sequence continues at coordinate 579,130 of JAHWGI010000322.1, read as the reverse complement.
TTAGACTTCCTGATCCCAGTTTCAGAGGCCTTACCTCAGAGGGGTACGCGGGATTCGAACCCACAACCCCGAGTGCCGACACATAGCCAGAACGGGAAGCGACCCAACGCCCAGAGCCACCGAGCCAACGGCGGTGAGACGTGTTTAATTTCTACTTGACCTGCCCTGGAGCAGCTGCCAAAGGAAATGCCAAGCGCAAAAAACACTTTCCCGAGTGGGAGTCGAACTTCGAACCACTCAGTTCGGTGTTGCGCGCTCTACCAACTGAGCCACGACGCCACGATGACTCTACAGTGCGACGGGTTCGAGTTGTATTTGCCCTGTCCTCCTGGCTGGAGGCTGCAGGATACGGCAAATACGACTCGAACCCGTCGCACTGTACAGTCATCGTGGCGTCGTGGCTCAGTTGGTAGAGCGCGCAACACCGAACCGAGTGGTCCGAAGTTCGACTCCCACTCGGGAAAGTGTTTTTCGCGCTTGACATTCCCTTTGGCCGCAGCTGGATGGCAGGTCAAATAGAAGTTGAACACGTCTCACCGCCGTTGGCTCGGTGGCTCTGGGCGTTGGGTCGCTTCCTGTTCTGGCTACGTGTCGGCACTCGGGGTTGTGGGTTCGAATCCCGCGTACCCCTCTGAGGTAAGGCCTCTGAAACTGGGTTCAGGAAGTCTAACGCTCTTGACACCGCTCGTACCTCTAGGGGTAGGCCAATGGTGGTACGGGGATCAAATCTGTCGAATTGCGCGATAGGATCGCAGTCAGCAAAGCGCCGGTTCCCATGGAACACCGAAGCAGTTGGCTGCCACAGGGGGTAAAAGCCCTGTGCCTGGCGGGAACCGCAACCTCCTTCGGGAGGTTTACTGCCGCAAAAATTTTCCATGTTTTCACGCCACCCTTTCAATTGCAGAGCAAAATTTGTTTCTGAAAAGTTTAAAAAAATAATTGAAATAATTGTGATTATTTTGCGCAGTTGCAAGTTAATTTCCAATAATTTGGAATAAATAGAAATCATTTACAATAATTTACTAAAAATCCTATTTCATCATGTAATTGAGAGAATAGTTTGGATCAGATGTGCGTGTATTTTCTGGGGCATCTCCGAATTTAAAACGAATTCAAGTAAATTCACAAAAAGATCACAATAATTTCAAAAAAAAAACTTTGCAATAAATTCAAAAAATTCAAAGCTAATTCAAAACGAATTCAATTCAATTAAGACAAATTCAATTCAAATTCACGCAATTTGTACACCGAAGAGTTGTTTACCCCTCGGAGCGCAGGGATCAACTTAACTTGTGGACCACCAAGCACTCACTTGTCTGACGGTGTTGACTGGTCGGGGGCCGGGACACGTCTGCCCTCGTGTCGCGCACGCACGTCAGCGCAGGGATCAACTTAACTTGTGGACCACCAAGCACTCACTTGTCTGACGGTGTTGACTGGTCGGGGGCCGGGACACGTCTGCCCTCGTGTCGCGCACGCACGTCAGCGCAGGGATCAACTTAACTTGTGGACCACCAAGCACTCACTTGTCTGACGGTGTTGACTGGTCGGGGGCCGGGACACGTCTGCCCTCGTGTCGCGCACGCACGTCAGCGCAGGGATCAACTTAACTTGTGGACCACCAAGCACTCACTTGTCTGACGGTGTTGACTAGTCGGGGGCCGGGACACGTCTGCCCTCGTGTCGCGCACGCACGTCAGCGCAGGGATCAACTTAACTTGTGGACCACCAAGCACTCACTTGTCTGACGGTGTTGACTAGTCGGGGGCCGGGACACGTCTGCCCTCGTGTCGCGCACGCACGTCAGCGCAGGGATCAACTTAACTTGTGGACCACCAAGCACTCACTTGTCTGACGGTGTTGACTGGTCGGGGGCCGGGACACGTCTGCCCTCGTGTCGCGCACGCACGTCAGCGCAGGGATCAACTTAACTTGTGGACCACCAAGCACTCACTTGTCTGACGGTGTTGACTGGTCGGGGGCCGGGACACGTCTGCCCTCGTGTCGCGCACGCACGTCAGCGCAGGGATCAACTTAACTTGTGGACCACCAAGCACTCACTTGTCTGACGGTGTTGACTGGTCGGGGGCCGGGACACGTCTGCCCTCGTGTCGCGCACGCACGTCAGCGCAGGGATCAACTTAACTTGTGGACCACCAAGCACTCACTTGTCTGACGGTGTTGACTAGTCGGGGGCCGGGACACGTCTGCCCTCGTGTCGCGCACGCACGTCAGCGCAGGGATCAACTTAACTTGTGGACCACCAAGCACTCACTTGTCTGACGGTGTTGACTGGTCGGGGGCCGGGACACGTCTGCCCTCGTGTCGCGCACGCACGTCAGCGCAGGGATCAACTTAACTTGTGGACCACCAAGCACTCACTTGTCTGACGGTGTTGACTAGTCGGGGGCCGGGACACGTCTGCCCTCGTGTCGCGCACGCACGTCAGCGCAGGGATCAACTTAACTTGTGGACCACCAAGCACTCACTTGTCTGACGGTGTTGACTGGTCGGGGGCCGGGACACGTCTGCCCTCGTGTCGCGCACGCACGTCAGCGCAGGGATCAACTTAACTTGTGGACCACCAAGCACTCACTTGTCTGACGGTGTTGACTGGTCGGGGGCCGGGACACGTCTGCCCTCGTGTCGCGCACGCACGTCAGCGCAGGGATCAACTTAACTTGTGGACCACCAAGCACTCACTTGTCTGACGGTGTTGACTAGTCGGGGGCCGGGACACGTCTGCCCTCGCAGGGCGCTGCCCGCGCTGCCGTGCTGACGCATGCAGTCGTCGCTTGTTCGTCTTTCCAGACGCGGGAGTATTTAAACCACTGACATTACTGAACGTTTCCCGTGGAGGAGCGACGAGATCTCGGGGTCATAATGTCGCTCCCCCAGGATCTTTTTCCGAGACTCCTCGATTTACAACGGTTTCTCTGGAATTTAAAAAAGAAGTTTCCGGCACCAGGAGGTTTCGGGAGGCGAGTCTACCACGTACCAAGTCATAAAATGATCTCAGGAATCGGAATTTTGCCTCGGAATGGGTATTGTTCAGCTCCTTACACCCCCTTACATCAAAATTTCGTTTGTTATTTTTTTCCATGCGTTTTAGCAAACTTGGATGCATGGCTGTCTTCCACATATAACTTTTTCACCTTATGAGGACTAAAATCGAAAGCCAGTTACTCGATACTTCAAACATGTGGGAACAAACCGAGATTTCACGCTCGAAACCTACGAAAACAGAAAAATCGTTCATTTGGCTAAAAACAGGTGTTTTTCAGTGGTATGTCCGCAATTTTTCGAGATGTTTCAGACCTCGTTCACGCCGTATCTCTAGTATTTCAGGAAGTTCTCGACATTCTCTTTTCGAGCCCAAAAATTAGAATAATAATAGTCCCATTCAGAAGTCAAGTAAAGTAAGCGCGCCCTTTTTTGGCCCCTGCCTCTGCCCCCGCGCCGCCACTGCCCGCGTGACTAATGCCTCCTGTCTGTCGAGGACGTTGGCACGTCAGTGGTAACAAGTATGCCGCTTGTCCATTTGCCAAACGACCTCTGGCCACGTCGATACCGACGACTTCTCTCTTTATTTTTTTCTCCTTATGCACGCACTGCTCGTGCGTGAATGTATTTCCTAGTGCGTGCGTGCTTGAGTGTGTGTGCTCGTCCGCACTGGTAAAACAAATGGGCAATTATTGAACACTTACGTGTTTAATCTATGATTTTGAACATTACATGGTGTCGAGTTTAAGTAGACATTACAAAATGTTTAGTTACTTGACAAGTGTACCTAGTATTTTTGCACAACATGGACTCACGCAGCAGCCCTGTGTAATCAATGGAAATACGTCGAGTAGCTGCACCACATTTGATGTGAAGTTTACTAAACGTTTGCGAAGTGTAGAAGAACTGAACACTTCTTGATAATTATAGTTGATTTTGACACCACGAAGGTTCATTTTTTGCACATTTGGAACTAAACGCCCATTGGTGTAAAACTTTCGACATTTCTTTTACCAGTGCGTACCTTCAGGAGTGCAATACTATAGTATTGTGGGAAAAATAGTGGGAAAAATCCCACACATGTGTGGGAAATATCGCGTCCTACATGAATATGGGATTTTTGCCACACACTTGTATGGCAAAAATCCGAACATTTTTTTACAGTGCAGTGCCGGCAGGCTAGCGGTAGGTCACCACTTGCTAGGGGTCGTGCGGTGTGTCGCCATACATCACAACACGGCTCCGCCGTGCGCATCACAGTGTTGTGGCCGTTGCGGCTTGACGACTTCCGGTCACTTCCGGTATCGTCCGTCCCCCTGTCATAATGACGCCCCCCTCCCCCTATTTTCACTCTCCCCCACTGCCCTCCGGACCGCCCTGACTCAGCCCTCATGGCACGCACATTATTAATAAACTGATCAGTGGGGGGTCAGGAAGAGCTCCATGTTCGGATGACTTCAATTATTTAACACGTGACAGACGCAATAAGAAGGTTGTGTGTGTGTGTGTGTGTGTGTGTGTGTGTGTGTGTGTGTGTGTGTGTGTGTGTGTTTTAGCGTGGTTGTGGGTTTGTGTGCGCGCGTGTGAATAAACCAAACAAACAAAAATCCTTGGCTGCTGGCGCAGGATCGCGTCTACTTCCGTCAAGTCCCACTAACCAACGGACGTGTCCAGTGTTCTCAGATTTCCTTTTTATGACAGCCCCCCCCCCTCTCTCTCTCTCTCTCTCTCTCTCTCTCTCTCTCTCTCTCTCTCTCTCTCTCTCTCTCTCTCTCTCTCTCTGTCACACACACAGGGCCGGTCTAATAATGAGATAGGGTGGGCAGGCCACGTGACCTGATATGAATATGCATGCGTGCGTGTGCGGTATGGAGATGCAGGAGCGGGACCAGGGATGCCTCCAGCCCCGCCCCGCCCCGCCCCGCCCCGCCCCGCCCCGCCCCGCCTCGCCCCGCCCCGCCTCGCCCCGCCCCGCCCCGCCCCGCCCCGCCCCGCCCCGCCCCGCCCCGCCCCGCCCCGTTTTATGGATACGTCTCTTTGGCTGCGCCTCGCAGCCAACTTGTGGAGCCAACTCTCTCTGCTTAAGCCAACAGAGAGAGAGAGAGAGAGAGAGAGAGAGAGAGAGAGAGAGAGAGAGAGAGAGAGGTCGTTGCGTGTCTCTCACTCGCAGCAGATGGTGGCCGGGAGGGGTTCACTAGCGTAATTGCGGTTCTGGTCTGACGTGACGACCACGAGGGCGCGTGGACGGGGTTGCGGGGGTAAAAAGGCGCCGGTTCCACTGGAAGCAGTGGTTGGCAAGGAGGGTGGGAGAGTCGAGCCGGAAGTAGTGCTCTCTTCCGCTACGGCCGGTGCGCGCCAGGGGCTCATAGACATATAGTCTGTCACGTGCCGCTGCTTTGCACTCTGTCCGTACCTCTGCCCCCCCCCCCTCTCTCTCTCTCTCTCTCTCTCTCTCTCTCTCTCTCTCTCTCTCTCTCTCTCTCTCTCTCTCTCTCTCTCTCTCTCTCTCTCTCTCTCTTGCGCGCACACACACATATGCACACACACACACAAACAGAGGTCCGCGCCCTTCGGCACGCACCCTCGGCAGGCCTCTCCCTCCACACCGCGCGCCGCTCAATTTAAATTTTAAATTGCGTATTAGTATGAAAGTTTGAAGAGGGGCCAAAGTGCTCCCCGCCGCCGCCGCCGCTCCTTGCGCACTCGTTCGGCCCTTAAACTAGGCATTGTTATAGACAAAGAGGCTGATCCTGGGTCCCAAAAGCGATAGGCGTTGCAGATCTTTATTGGATCTTGTTTATGTTAATAATTTATTACTTCCTTGGTGCCATTTTTGTAGTCTAAAACTTGTCGCGTTTGATAATTCCCACACTCTTTCTCCATTACAAGTTCTCTTCCCGCATCCCTTGTGTTTCTTTTGTTTTACTCATTTGGCCCGTTTACTCTATGTCCCCTGGTTTACTCAACATCGCTCACGCGCATCCGATCTGTGCCTCACTTTTACCATGCCGTTTCTATACGCAGGCTTGCCAACGCACAGACGTAAACATAACACGTCTTAGAGGCACTCACCCATTTTAACCTAGACCTCAGCTATATTTGTGAAGAAATTCTAATCAGCAATTATTTTTGCAGCAGTTCTGGCTGTACTCTAGTTGGAACATTATATCTCTGAATTTGTAAGTCTAACTTAAAACTGTCTCATTGGGAAGGTTGGATCCCCATAAGTTGGGTCGTGATCTCCTTCGCTGGGTGTGCTCGACTCGATTGTTAAGGCTTCGCCTCTTATTTTTATTCAGATTTTTTATTTTTATCTCTTTAAAGGCTCAGCCAAATAAAATTGAGGCTGTCGCGGGCGGAGCCGGGTGGTGGGGCGAGCCGTGAGACTGCAGGCAGGTCAGGCTGCCTGGCGGGGCGGGGCGGGGCGGGGCGGGGGCGGGGCGGGGCGGGGCGGGGCGGGGCGGGGCGGGGCGGGGCGGGGCGGGGCGGGGCGGGGCGGGGCGGGGCGGGGCGGGGTGGGGCGGGATGCCCCCCTGGGACTGAGACGTGGAGGTGGCGCCGGCCCGGGCGAGCTGCAGCGCAACGAGAAGGGCGGGAGGGACAGTCCCTATACGACATTCTAAAAATGCTGCCACACCCTTTACCAGCCTCTCCCTCCCACTCCTGCTCCCTCTGCACCTCTTCACCTCAGAATTAATCCAGGTAAATGTCACACCTTACACACTGCAAGCCCAAACTCAAACGCAGTGCCCAGCACCACCTAGCGGCGCACCACTCTCCTATATATTTTTTTGTGGAAGGGTGCATTCTGCGCTGCGTGGCGAGGCTCGTGGTCATGATGGCGGTATTGAAAGGGTCATTTGCAGGATCCCCCGAACAACTCGCGCTGAATTATTGATGGCGAGGAGAACCCTCGCTGCACCCCACCCCACCCAAAATGGTCAGTGTGTCCGTCCAACTTCCTATAGGAGCGGATGGAAATTGACACAGCAGCGGAGATTCTTTTCCCACGCGCAAAAAGTAAAAACTCGGAATCGGACCGACCGCTTTAGCGGACCTAATCTAGCACCTGTGCAATTTATTTAGCTGGCGTGGAAAGGGAGGTAGTTACACCAGTTGATATATTTGCTGGGCAGAGAAAAATTTAGCTTCCTAGCAATTTTTTTAGCACAGGGATACTTAGCTGCAGGCGCGACCTAAAACCTGCTTCGCTCCAGAGCTAGGAAAATAGCTCAGCAGCCAATTCTTTTTATTGCGTACATCTTTTTTTTCTTGTTTGGTCATTGCACGGGTTACCCCAGCGGGTGGAAAGTCTGTCGTCAAAATAGGCATGCAGGGATGTTTTGTACGCTCTAGATCTCAGAAACCAGAAGTGATAGGCGAAAACCGGGGGCATATTTGGAATTGTTATGAAATTCCACGTGGCGCGGGCTACCTATAGTGCCGCTGTTTACAGAAGTAGTCGGTCATTCTGCCACAAGAAAGAAGAAAATAGGACAAGGAAACGCTTTGAAACCAGAAACCATGATCCAAACGTTGCATTGTTTTTTTTTTGTGTGTGTTTCTTAAAGCAAGAGAACACGACCATGTAGGTTAATTCCTAGGTCATATTCTGAATCCTGAAGAATTTGTCTGTGCAAGGAACTTGTCATGAAGTCTTCAATAACTCCATGGCATCATAGTGCGCCGTCGCCTTGTAACTGAGACCAGGTATGCAGCAACTGCTCTGCATGAAATTGACAAAGCAGTCTGCCGTTAACCACATTATCCAAGGGTACAGACCCTCTATCTTCGAAACCCTAGAAAAGAAATGCACACAGAATAACACTCTAAATTCATATCTGTGCTCAGATTTTTAATTGATATCTCCGTTTTCTCACATTAAGGATGACAAAATAGCAGTAACCTGGGTAAAGCAAAAATGTCGATCATGGTTTCATAACGTTCCTCGTCCTATTTTCTTCTTTCTTATAGCAAAATGACCGACTACTTCTGTAACCAGCAGCGGCACTTTAGGTAGCCTACGCGTGTACGAGACGCCACGTAAAATTTCATGAGGATTCCAAGTATGCCCCCGGTTTTCGCCTATCACTTCTGGTTTCTGAGATCTCGAGCTTACAAAACATCTCTGCATGCCTATTTTGACGACAGTTTCCACCCGCTGGTTACCCAAGGTGCTATGTTGCCTTATGGGCTCAGCGAGTGAGAGGTGAGTGTAGGCAAACCAACCCGCACCCTAAAACAGTATTCGCGTCGAAGAAAGAAACATTGCAGGTGTACTCTGCAAACTCAAGTGTGAGACAGTATCACACTTTTTACTGCAGTACCACTGTGTCTGACACTTTCAAAAACTATTTTCTGTCGTTGAATAGCAAAAACGTTTTAGAGAACAGCATCACCTTCGGTTGAAAATCCCGGTTAAAACGAGCTACCATGTGATGGGGTTTGGAACAACAATACATTAGATAATTGTAAATTAATGGTTTCGAAAATTTATAGGAACGTTGTTGTTTGCGATCAGAACCCCATCACATGGTAGCTCGTTTTAACCGGGATTTTGAACCAAAGCTGATGCTGTTCTCCAAAACGTGATTGCTATTCAACGACAGAAAATAGGTTTTGAAAGTGTGAGACACAGTGGTACTGCAGTAAAAAGTGTGATACTGTCTCACACTTGAGTTTGCAGAGTACTATTTGTTTAGCTATGCGCACCTAATTTTTAAGCTACGGAACTTATTTTTTATCAACCCTGCCATTTTGCTTTTCTACTTTTTATAAAAGTTTTTAGCCGTAGTGTTAATTTTTTCATGTCTAATTTCAGCTGAGTGATTTGTGCGTGTTTTTGTGTGTGAGTGTGCACTCTCATCCCGTTACTGGTTTTACAACACTGCCAGTTTTATTTTTTATCGGTAAATTACGAACGAAACTATACGGAATAATTGACAAATTGATCAGTAATTCCTGCTGTAGACAGTTCTTTAACGTTTTAACTAACCAAAAAAAAAAAAAACGCACGGAGAAAAGGATTTAGTTCTCACAACCAACAATTTGTTAATATGGCCTTAACAATATTTTGTTAACAGTTTGTTAACTGTTACAACAGTACCCCCACAAAATTTCTCTTGTAGTAACAGATTCTTATTTGCTCTGCCGACAGATTTTTAGTTGCTGGAACAAAAAAATTTCTTAAGGCTATATTAATAAATTCCTTTTTTCCGTGCGTAGAGGTCTGGGAGTGTGTGTGTGCACGCACCTGCGTCTTCGGTACCCATAAATGACGCAGCTGTATGTCCCGCTCTTTAGGGGAGGGGGTGTGAAGATGGGCTGGTAGTCCCTCGTCTTTATTTGCCTCTTTCATTTATCCGAGGAGCCTTGCATCCCTGAGGCGCGGCGCGCCGAGGAGGAAGTCACAATGAGGTCCCCTGTGACCCTCCGGCCTCGGCTCGGGGCCTCCGGGGGACCTGCGTACCTGGCCTGCCTGTCCCTCCCTCCCTCCCTCCCTCCCTCCCTCCCTCCCTCCCTCCCTCCCTCCCTCCCTCCCTCCCTCCCTCCCTCCTCCCTTTCTTCCCTCTCCCTCCCTTTCTTTCCATCCATTCTCCCTATCTCTTCTTTCCTCCTTCCATCCCTCACTCCTACCCCCACTCCCTCCCATCCTTTCATTCCCTCCTTTTCTCTCTCTCTCTCACTCTTCATGTCTCACTCTATCTCTCACTCTCTATCTCTTCACTCTCCATCTCTCACTCTCTATCTGTCACTCTCTATCGCCCGCTCTCTATCACACCACCTCAGGTCAGCTCCTTTTTCACGAGTGGAGTGCCTCGCTTCCACCAGAGCGCACGCGGACCGTTCGGAGAAAAACTTTTGTATCCATCCGTACGCCAGTGGGACTTGACGTCCTTCCGCCGCCGCTTCACCTCGCACACCCCGCCCCACCCCACCCCACCTCACCCCACCCCACCCCACCCCGCCCCACCCCACCCCACCCCACCCCACCCCACCTCACCCCACCCCACCCCGCCCCACCCCACCTCACCCCACCCCACCCCACCCCGCCCCACCCCACCCCACCCCACCTCACCCCACCCCACCCCGCCCCACCCCACCCCACCCCACCCCACCTCACCCCACCCCACCCCGCCCCACCTCACCCCACCCCACCCCGCCCCACCCCGCTCTACCATGCCCGCCACACTTCCTCCCCCGGCAGGCCCACGCCCAACTCGGAGACACGGAGCTCGCGGGCCGCACCGCCCCACAGCCCCTCATTAATTCGAGATGTAACGGGATGAATGTTTGAAAGCCTACACTCCATTTAGCAAGTCAAACTTTGCCGGTGAAAAAGGCTAATGCTGGCGGGAGGTTTCCCGAGGCTCCGTGGCCCCAGTAGCAGGCGGGCCCGTCGCTGCGCGCCCGCGCGCGTTCCCGATTCTCTGTGAGAGCTGTGAGGGAGGAGGAGCGCGGCCCGCCCCGCCCCGCCCCGCCCCGCCCCGCCCCGCCTCGCCCCGCCCCGCCCCGCCCCGCCCCGCGGCCTGGCCCGTGGAGTCCTGAGCAGCGCATATTTCCTTCAAATTTATGCAACACAACACGCAGCGCCACGCTGCTCCGCCTCCCGGGCGTCGCGGCGGCGGCCCGCGCCGAGACTGTTCCCAGGGCTGCGCGCAGGGGCGGGGCGGGGCGGGGCGGGGCGGGGCGGGGCGGGCGAGGAGGGATGCCTCACCTACCCCAACTCACCACCATTATTCCCCGTCCCCCTCACCCGCCCACGGGACAAATGCGGCAGCGGCAAAACGTATTTACAATTCCGCTTCGGCGTTTCTCTGGGCGGGTTTGACGGCGCTGGCGCTGCGCTGCGCGGCGCGGTGGTGACGGCCGGTGGGGGCGGTGAGCTCACCCTCTGGCAGCAGTCAAGGCGCCTCTGGGAGGACGCCCACTGATGATGAGTCCGCCGGGTTGCCTACCAACCCCCGGCTCCGCTGTGGACTTGGAGTGCGTCTGCTCGCGTGCCCGGGTGCACTTAGCGGTGCGGTGGGCGCGTAAACAAAACGCCATTACACGACCAGGGGTTATTAAAGTACTAAAGTACCCCGTAGAGAGAAGGGAGTCCTGCCTGGAGGGAGTAGGTAAAGAATAAAAAAAAGAGAGAACTCAATGAGGGGCCTTAAAAAGACCATAGGCCTGATAAGCCACTGAAGCCGGCCGCCGCCGGCCGCGAGCGCTCTAGGCAAAGGGCGCGGGCCTGGCAGGGCAGGACTGCCCTCCCAATGCCTTGTTGATGGAGCCGATATGTTGGATGAAGGGTTTGCGGCGCGCAACGGTGAGCAGGGTGCTGGCCGCGAGGAGGGCCAGATGTTGATGAGGTGGCGCTCTGCCCTGCCCTGCCCTGCCCTGCCCTGCCCTGCCCTGCCCTGCCCTGCCCTGCCCTGCCCTGCCCTGCCCCGCCCTGCCCCGCCCTGCCCTGCCCTGCCCTGCCCTGCCCCGCCCTGCCCCGCCCTGCCCCGCCCTGCCCTGCCCTGCCCTGCCCTGCCCTGCCCCGCCCTGCCCCGCCCTGCCCCGCCCTGCCCCGCCCTGCCCTGCCCTGCCCTGCCCCGCCCTGCCCCGCCCTGCCCCGCCCTGCCCCGCCCTGCCCTGCCCTGCCCTGCCCTGCCCCGCCCTGCCCCGCCCTGCCCCGCTCCGCCCTGCCCTGCCCTGCCCTGCCCTGCCCTGCCCTGCCCTGCCCCGCCCTGCCCCGCCCTGCCCCGCTCCGCCCTGCCCTGCCCTGCCCTGCCCTGCCCTGCCCTGCCCTGCCCCGCCCTGCCCCGCCCTGCCCTGCCCTGCCCTGCCCTGCCCTGCCCTGCCCCGCCCTGCCCCGCCCTGCCCTGCCCTGCCCCGCCCTGCCCCGCCCTGCCCTGCCCTGCCCTGCCCTGCCCTGCCCTGCCCTGCCCCGCCCTGCCCTGCCCTGCCCTGCCCTGCCCTGCCCTGCCCCGCCCTGCCCCGCCCTGCCCCGCCCTGCCCTGCCCTGCCCTGCCCTGCCCCGCCCTGCCCCGCCCTGCCCCGCTCCGCCCTGCCCTGCCCTGCCCTGCCCTGCCCTGCCCTGCCCTGCCCCGCCCTGCCCCGCCCTGCCCCGCTCCGCCCTGCCCTGCCCTGCCCTGCCCTGCCCTGCCCTGCCCTGCCCCGCCCTGCCCCGCCCTGCCCTGCCCTGCCCTGCCCTGCCCTGCCCTGCCCCCGCCCTGCCCCGCCCTGCCCTGCCCTGCCCCGCCCTGCCCCGCCCTGCCCTGCCCTGCCCTGCCCTGCCCTGCCCTGCCCTGCCCTGCCCCGCCCTGCCCTGCCCTGCCCTGCCCTGCCCTGCCCTGCCCCGCCCTGCCCCGCCCTGCCCCGCCCTGCCCTGCCCTGCCCCGCCCTGCCCCGCCCTGCCCCGCCCCGCCCCGCTCCGCCCTGCCCTGCCCTGCCCTGCCCTGCCCTGCCCTGCCCTGCCCTGCCCTGCCCTGCCCTGCCCTGCCCTGCCCTGCCCTGCCCTGCCCTGCCCCGCCCTGCCCCGCCCTGCCCTGCCCTGCCCTGCCCTGCCCTGCCCTGCCCTGCCCTGCCCTGCCCTGCCCTGCCCTGCCCTGCCCTGCCCTGCCCTGCCCTGCCCTGCCCCGCCCTGCCCCGCCCTGCCCTGCCCTGCCCTGCCCTGCCCTGCCCTGCCCTGCCCTGCCCTGCCCTGCCCTGCCCTGCCCTGCCCTGCCCTGCCCTGCCCTGCCCTGCCCTGCCCTGCCCTGCCCTGCCCTGCCCTGCCCTGCCCTGCCCTGCCCCGCCCTGCCCCGCCCTGCCCCCGCCCCGCCCCGCCCCGCCCCGCCCCGCCCCGCCCCGCCCCGCCCCGCCCCGCCCCGCCGGCCGGGTGGCGTGGTGTATCACACTGCCCTCACCCAGCATATACTTAGGTGCGCCGCACCGCGGCTGCGCAACGGCGACGGCGAGGACGTAAATTTTTTTTTGTTGAGTCGGTAATTACAGCCGCAGAGCAATTAGCAAAGCTACACGCGTTCAAACAAGGGTCTGCAGAAAGAGAGGAGGGGGCGGGGGAGAAGAGGGGCGGCAGGCCGAGTTCTGAACACGAAAAGCCGAAGCGCAGGGGAAGGTCGGTCCAAGGTCGAGCTCTGCGAGCAATAATTACTGCCCCAAGTCGCCGTGGCTGAGCACGCTGAGCAATAGTTTTGCCTGATCTCTCGGATGACCGCCTGGCCTGTTATCTCTACTTCCTACTTCGCCATTCCCCCATCCCCTCTCTCTCTCTCTCTCTCTCGCTCTCTCTCTCTCTCTCTCTCTCTCTCTCTCTCTCTCTCTCTCTCTCTCTCTCTCCCTGCCTCTCTTTGGCCACGCCAGCGGGCTGACCGGCCAGCGCAGTGCAGACACGCGACGGAGCGGGTAATTCTTCATTTCTATACAGTGATCGGGAAGGAAAGGGGTGGAGCGGGGCGGGGGGCGGGGCAGGCCGAAGTCAGGAAGTCACTTCGGACCCACTTTGTCTCGTAGACTGGCGGCGGACCTCGGCCCAGTGACTGTTAACTGCTGTGATCAGAGACACGGAGGGAGTGGTTAGGAACAGAACGAAGAGAGAGAGGGGGGGTGATAGAGAAAGAGAGATACGGGGAGAGTCTGGGGTCGGGGTCGGGAGACTATTGGGTAGAGGCGTGGAGATCCCCTCCCCGTTCGTCGGCACGTAGGTACAAACCAATAAGTAAGTGGTGTACTGAACGCGTGGTTCATTAGATTGGCTTCCTCCCCATACCCCTCCCGCACTCTCTAAACTGAGTGGGTGGGGACCCCCCCCCCTCCCTTACCCCACAACCGCCACCCTAGCGCTGCCTGCTAGCTAATACGTTTAGAACACAAGTCGATAAGCGCCTCCAACCCAGCGGTCTGGCGCGCTGTTTTAATTGGCCGTAGTCGTAAAGGGCGCTAAAGTGTGACAGTATTGGCGTCACGCACTTTCTCTCTTACTTCCCCCCCTCTCCGCCATCTCCCCCCCCCCCCCTGCCCGGCCCTGCGGTTTCCACTTTGCCCTCCAAACAGCGGATTGGCGCGGCGGGGCTGGTCTGGGCCGGGCCTAATTATCTTTCACTCTTTGCCTTGTTTCAGGAAATTGCCACCTGACACAGTTATGGGGGGGCTGGGCTGGTGGTCGTGGCCCGCGAGGCCTGGCTGCCAGGCACTGGGCGGGGCAGGGCGGGGCGGGGCGGGGCGGGGCGGGGCGGGGCGGGGCGGGGCGGGGCGGGGAGGGGCGGGGAGGGGGGGGGGGCAAGCCGCGGTGTAGCGTGGGCGTGAGGGCTGGCGAACGTACAATGCGGAGCCGCGTCCGGGACGGGGAGGGGCGCGCTGGGGCCGGGCGTGATGGGGCCCCGTGTGCCTCCCGCGCTACTTAACATGCATGGCCACTGGGGCGCCGGCCCCGCCCGGGTACCGCCCCAGCCGCCCCCAGCCGCCCCCAGCCCCCCAGCGTGCTGCAGTGTCCGTCCCGCCAGGGGCCCGGCCGGGCGAGCAGGTCCTGCGGTCTATGGCGGCTGATCTAGCTGGCGACCTGATCTAGCGGGTGACCTGGTTGGAGGTGACCTGCTGGCGGGTGACCGGGGGCCAAGGGGGAAACGACTAAGGTAATCCGGCTGACAGCCGTTAGGTAATCCGGCAGGGTGTAATCCGGAGAAATTCGAGGTAATCCGGTGTAATCCAGGGAAATTTTAGGGTAATCCGAGGAAAAAAGCACCGTTATTCGGAGGACACTCCAGAGGTAATCCAAGGTAATATCCGGGGTAATCCGTAATCCGGCTGGCACGAAAATTGACAGTCGTTTCCCCCTCGCCGGCGGCCGACCTGGTGGGCGACCAGGCGGGCAACCTGGCGGGCGACCTGGTGGGTATGACCTGCACTGTAAAAAGAAAGAAAGAAAGAAAGAAAGAAAGAAAGAAAGAAAGAAAGAAAGAAAGAAAGAAAGAAAGAAAGAAAGAAAGAAAGAAAGAAAGAAAAGAAAGAAAAGAAAAGAAAAGAAAACAAGGGACAAACCAAACACAAAATGAATTTTGTGATAAGTATGCAACTCGTTCTTTACAAAAAATAAAAAAATAAAACAAAAACATAGTATTTTGAATGTCACTTTGGAGTCCACTTTCATCTCATATTGTATGAGTGTTTATGGCAGGTAATGTGTTTTGCATGGTATATAAATGATGTATGATGTATGTATGATAATATGTAATGGGTGTAATAATCTGTAAGTATCTTTATAAGTGCTGAAGGACGGGGTGAGGTCCGTTTGCGTCCTGGCGTTGTGCTATAGTAAAGCGCCTGTAAGGTAGGCAATAGAACCGCTGTTTAGGCGCCCCAAACGGCCTATACCGTAGCTGCGTATCATCTCGTGTTACATTTTCAATCTGCTGACACGCAGGCCGGGCCGGCCTAGTGCGGGTCGAGCTGGCCCGCACTGAGCGATGTTGGTTCTGACGAGCCTGCCTGGACCATGAGCAGCACGATGTGTGACCAGCAGCATCAGCAGCATGGGCCAGTTCGCCAGGTTGGGCCGGGCGGATCAGTAGACCCATCCGGCCCGCGCGTGCAGACTTCAAAATTGTAGGTGAGGGGGAGGGAGACGCAGGGTGAGGGGAAGACATGAACATTAAGAAAATAGTTGGGCATATCTGGCCCAGGGACGGGCCTCGCCGGCCCTGCACAGGTTGGCACGGGCCGGGCTGGTCCGCAGCGCCCGCAGCGGGCTCCGTAGGTCTAGGAAATGCAGATCGAGCGGGTCAGCACGGCTCAAGCGCAAAAACCATTTGGGTCCAACCAGACGCAGACTCTGGCCCAAACGGCAATGGCGTTTAAATTCACCGCGTCACCTTTACTAGCGCTGCCATGGGCGATTTCACCGCCACCAGGGGGCGCTGCGTCGGGCGGGTCGGCGCGGGGCTCGGCCGGCCGTCCACAAACAGACGACGCGTTTGTACGGGCGGGATGCGAGTTTGACACTTAAAAGAAAACTTCCTCTGATTTGTTAAGAGTCCTCAAAATAATACTGTTGAACGTTAAAAAAGGTTCATTGCTGGAATTAAAAGCATCATTTCCAGTTTTGAATAGTTTAAGTACGAAGCCAGTGGATATTTTGATATTGTAGGAAAAGTTTATGGGAAAAGTGAGTTCTGGACTTGGAATGAATACTAGCAAAATTTGTTAAGAGTTCTCAAAATGTGACTATTAAATGTGAAAAAAGGTTCATTGCTGCAATTCAGAGGAAGACTTCTAGTTGAGATCAGTACAAGTTTGATGTCTGTGGGTGGAGTGCTTGCTGAGATTGGAAACTTCTTCAGTAAGTTGGGTTAGGGACTCTGAATGAAAACATGCAAAATTTGTTAAGTGTTCTCAAAATAATAATATTAAACGTTAAAAAAAGTTCATTGTGGCAACAAAGGCCAGCAATTCAAAATTAGAATGGTATAAGTATGAAGTCTATGGATATCGTAAAATCTGTCAAAAAGTTTATTGAAATCCTGGGTTCTGGACTTGGAATGAATACTAGCAAAATATGTTCAGTGTTCTCAAAATATTACTATTAAAAGTATCAAAAGGTTCTTTGCAAAAATTCAAACGGAGGCTTCTAATTGAGGTCAGTATCGCTTTCATGACTGTAGGTATTGTTTTTCTGTGATTACAATCCTCACTTATAAGTTGGGTTATGGACTTGGAATGAAAACATGCAAAATGTGTTAAGTGTTCTCAAAATAATACTATTAAACTTGAAAGAAGTTCATCGTGGCAACAAAGGCCAGCATCTCAAGTTTAGAATGGTATAAGTATAAAGTCTGTGGATATCGTAAAATCTGTCAAGAAGTTTATTGAAATCGTGGGATCTGGACTTGGAATGAAAACATGCAAAATGTGTTAAGTGTTCTCAAAATAATACAATTAAACTTGAAAAAAGTTCATTGTTGCAATAAAGGCCAGCATTTCAAAATTAGAATGGTATAAGTATCAAGCCTGTGGATATTGTGAGATCTGTGAAAAGTTTATTGAAAAAGTGGGTTCTGGACTTAGAAAGAATTCTGGCAGCAAAATTTGTTAAGTGTTCTCAAAATAATACTGTTAAACGTTAAAAAAGGTTCATTGCTGCAATGCAGAGGAAGGCTTCAAGCTGAGATCAGTGCAAGTTTCATGTCTGTGGGTATTGTGCTTGCTGAGATTGGAAACTCCACTATAGTAAGTTGGGTTATGGACTCAGAATGAAAACATGTAAAATGTGTTTAGTGTTCTCAAAATAATACTTTTAAGCTTGATAAAAAGACATAGTTGAAATAAAGAACAACAATTCTTGTTTAGAATAGTGTAGGTATCAAGCTTGTGGATATTGTGAGATCTGAGAAAAGTTTATTGAAAAAGTGAGTTCTGGACTTAGAATGAATTCTAGCAGCAAAATTTGTTAAGTGTTCTCAAAATAATACTATTAAACGTTAAAAAAGGTTCATTGCTGCAATGCAGAGGAAGGCTTCAAGCTGAGATCAGCGCAAGTTTCATGTCTGTGGGTATTGTGCTTGCTGAGATTGAAAACTCCACTCATAAAGTTGGGTTATGGACTTAGAATGAAAACACACGAAAATTTGTTAAGTGTTCTCAAAATAATACTATTAAACTTGAAAAATAGTTCATTGTTGGAATAATGATTAGCGTTTCCAGTTTAGAATGGTATAACTATTATGCCTGTAGGTATTGTGAGATCTGAGATGAAAGTGTGGACAGTTAAGGGTTACACTCGACTGAGAACAATACTCGTTCTTTTCACCACTCAGGAGAGAGGTGGTGGTAAAGAACGAGTAAAAACACGGTCGCCCATACGGAAATATAAAGTTTATTTAGATTACGGTGTCTCCGTACATTCGGGGGTACGGCACTTTACCGTACCTGGCCACCGTACCTATCATTTTTACATGGGCTAGCCTAGGGAAAGGGGTACGGTACGGAACGCCGTTACACAGTCCGTACCCAAAACGAAAACCACTGGGAATAAATTATAGTGATAACTTTACTGAACCTTAGCACCGTACCCACATTTTTTTCACATGGGCTACGGAGGGTATAGTCTTCCCAGCCAAAGAATGAGGTAGTGCGAGGAGAGCAATGGAAGCCATTCGGCTCCCGATTGCTCCCGAACACCCCCCACTCAGTGCCTTCGGCTTCGAGATCTCGCGGCGTCTTGCGCGGCGTGGACCGCGAGACCGCGAGTCCGCGCAACCCTTCAGGACAACCGCGAAAGGGATGCGCGATCTTCGCGTATAACCCCCGCGAACCCGCGACAGGAAGCGCAACCGCGAAGGAGACCCGCAGGACACGCGAACCGCGACCGCACCAAACACCTCAACTCGCGACCCGCGGCCGCGGCTCGCGGCTCGCGGTCCGCGAGTCCTCCCCCGCGGTTCCGCGAACATCCTCGCGATCGCGCATCCCTTTCGCGGTTGTCCTGAACGGTTTGCGCGGACTCGCGGTCTCGCGGTCCACGCCGCGCAAGACGCCGCGAGATCTCGAAGCCGAAGGCACTGAGTGGGGGGTGTTCGGGAGCAATCGGGAGCCGAATGGCTTTCATTGCTCTCCTCGCACTACCTCAATCTTTGGCTGGGAAGACTATACGGAACCGATTTTACGGAGACACCGCAATCTAAATAAATTGTACACTTCCGTATGAGCGACCTTTTTTTTTCTTTTTTTCTTTTTTTTTTTTTTTTTAGTTTTGCGGCCGATTTGGTATAGGTAATTTGGCGAATGACCTGGCGGCTGGCGGCCGCGTGCAGTCGCGGCGTAGGGCGCACAGGGTCCTCACACTCACACCACCTAAGTCGACCTGCACTCTAAATGCCAAAGGACATTTTTTGTAACTAACTATGAACGATTTTGTACGTCACTGGACAAGATACAATATTGTGTGCTGATAGTTATAATTTGTAACGAACTCCACACAGTTTGTAACTAACTGCCCACAATTCACAGGTGAAAATTGTAATTAGTTAGTGACGTACAGAATTGTTCGGTGCTAGTTACAAAAATGTCCATGGTCATTTAGAGTGTGAGCGTCGATGCTCGCTCTATGCGGAGCTCTATATACCGTTCCGGGCGCTTCCAGCGTTATTCGGACCTCTCTCCTGTCCTCGATCAGCGCGAGGCCGAGGCCGAGGCCGAGGTGAGGCCGAGGCGAGGCCCTGCTGCACCCTGCACGCCGCCAAAGCCGGGAGAACTGACGAGGCCGTCTCTCTGTCGTCCGACCCACTGGGCCGGACACAAATTCAACTGGGTGCGGGGAGGGGGAGGAGGGGGTGCCCTAATTGTGCTGGGGCCGCAGTGACACTGCAGCACGGCGGGGTGGAACGAGTAACAGGCGATATCTCGAATTTTATTAATTCAAATGACTCATATGCCGGTGCGGCAAATAAAAAATGAGAATGGAATATCGACGGAGGTAATTTCATAAAACGCAGACGCGCGGGTCCACCTTCCCACCTTTTTCGTTCTTTTCATTTTTCGATCATCAGAAACCTGACGCTGCTTCTCTTCGATATGAGATTTGGGGAGGACGATTTCCGCCGAATGGGATTCTCGTTGGAATGGTTATTTGAGTCTGATTTGTCGCTTCCGCTTTCCCTTGCAGATGACGCACAGCAATGAGCGGGAGGTCCTGCTCACCAACATGGACGTGAACGCCACGGGTGACTTCTACTGCGAGGTCTCCACCGAGGTGCCCAGCATATACACCAAGGCCTCCGACGAGGTCCTCATCACCGTCTACAGTGAGTGTTTGCCTACCTACCTCTTACTGCACACAGGAAAGAAAACACTCAGCTCAAATTAGATGTGAAAAATTAGCACTATACGGCTAAAACCTTTTCACAGCGGAAAAATAAATAGCAGGATAGCTAGTTAATAAGCACGGTAGCTGAAAAATTAGCTGTGCCCACTCTGCAAATCTAAGTGTGTAAAGTTTGCCACTTTAAAGTGCAAAACTAAAGTTCTGCAGTTATAAGTGCAGAACTTTTTTGTTCTGCAGTTACAAGTGCAGAACTCTTTTGTTCTGCAGTTACAAGTGCAGAACTCTTTAGTTCTGCACTTGTAAGTGCAGAACTCTCAAGTTTTGCACCAAAAACTGGAAAGAGAGTTCTGCAGTTGCAAGTGCAGAGCTAAAGAATTCTGCACTTGCAAGTGCAGAACTAAACAGTTCTGCACTTACAAGTGCAGAACTAAAGAGTTCTGCACTTGTAACTGCAGAGCAAAAAAGTTCTGCACTCATAACTGCAGAACTTTAGTTTCGCAGTTTAAAGTGGCAAACTACTACACACTAAGATTTGCAGAGCATATACATCTAAAGAAATTAGCACAACCACTAATCTTTCTCCTCAGACGAGAATTATTTTTTTCCTTTTCTTTCGTGCATGCAAAGCCAGGAATTGACAGTTTTAACAGACGTACCAGCTTACAAGCTTGGATGATCAGCGCCAGCCCTCAATCCAACTGTGTCTATTGGAGAAAACCGACAAAAGTTTTTCGAGTTAAAGTAAAAGGCTCCGAAATAAGTAAATCTCTCATAACCTTTGCGTCTGTCATGACCTCCGCAGTTTGCTTTGCAGTGAAATACGCAGAGTGATCCACGGAATAAAAGCTTTATTACCGGCAGATAAGGCACTCCCCGTATAAATCGTGGAAGAGAAAGAGAGAGAGAGTGTCGCTGATGATACACGATGTGATGTGCACCGGGCAACCCCCTCCCCCCCTCCTTACCCCCCGCGGCGGGTCCAATCCGGTGCCCGAACCTTCTCTCTCTCTCTCCCAAGCCCTCCGATTCCCCCCCCCCCCTCTCTCTCTCTCTCTCTCTCTCTCTCTCTCTCTCTCTCTCTCTCTCTCTCTCCCAAGCCCTCCGATTCCCTCTCTCTCTCTCTCTCTCTCTCTCTCTCTCTCTCTCTCTCTCTCTCTCTCTCTCTCTCTCTCTCTCTCTCTCTCTCTCTCTCCCAGGCCCACCGGCCGCTTCATGCCTCTCAAGGAGGCTGCTGATGATGTGACACTTGGGGTGGAGGGGGAAGACGACGGCGGCAGAACTCAATTTTGTATGAAAACTGGATCCCTGAGAAGCGATATCGCGCGTCGCCCCGGAACGGTGCGGCGCTGAGTCTTCGGGGAGACCAGGGGTGGGGGGGTGGGGGGTGGCGGGGGTCGGGGGTGGCGGGGGGGGGGACGAGTGCTCGGGGGAGGAGGCCCCCGCCCCGCGCAGCCCCGCATCAGCCGTCACCTGTCCGCGGCACTCACCGCAGGATACTCTCCACTAGGGGTCGGGCCTGGAACCGCAGAACTGGTCAGCCCGCCCTGCCCCGCCCCGCCCCGCCCCGCCCCGCCCCGCCCCGCCCCGCCCCGCCCGCGCCCGCGCCCGCCTCACCCTCACCTGTCTGCAACGCCCCTGCTGGGTAGGCAACGTCTCTCAGCCGTGCGCTGTCCGGGCGAGCGGGTTGCCTACCCACCTATCTGCAGGCGCCCTGCCGACTCAGGGGAGAGTGTGCTAGCTGGCAGAGATGCCTGGAGAGTACACTCCAAATGAAAAAGGACAATTTTGTCCCAGAAAATGTTGCGTTTTTTTAAGCATCATTTTTTGGGGGGGACAAATTGTTCCACTAAATTGAGACAATTTGCGTCCGAAATATTACATCGTCCCAAATTATTACACAAATTTGTCAATAGGGGATTGGTGTGCACAAAAACCCAACATTTCTTGGGACAAAGTTGTCGCTTTCCATGTAGTGTGTGGGCAATAAGAAGCCAAAATAATATACAGAGGAGTATGGCGAGCGACATCTGCGCCCGGTTACAACGCGACACCTCAGCACAGATGCGTGACGATGTTGCCTAGAAGACAGGCGTAGATGCAAGCCCACCTTACTACTACGCGCCGTTGATCATTGGCTACTTTTCTGGCAACACTGGCTGCTGGAGGAAAATCAAGATATGTCGACTGCGGCAGTTGGGCAGAACTAAGCGTCCGACTGCACGCACCTGGCCACAAAAGTATACTTTCACAGAGTACCCCGCGACCACCCTCCGATGGCGGAGAATAAATGCGGCAATTACTTTGCTCATTACTGGAATTAGCATCGCGCGGGCAGTGGCGCGGTGCGGCTACCACCGCCGTCCCCGCCACCCGCCTCTTACCTCTCCAGCTCCAACCCTCTCCCAACCCCCCCCCCCCCCCCCGGCCAGTCGCCCCCCTCCCCCCTCCCTTCCGGACCGACAGCAGAAGCGCTCAGCACGCGCGGCGGAGCGGCTGGGGCCAACTGTTGTGCCTCTTATTTGAATTTCTTATTCGCAAAATATGTTGTTCCGACCGCACCTGTCATGGCGGCAGGCGTCCCCTCCTTTTTGCACACTTCGGGACGCGCGTTACTCGCGAGCCCTGTTGGCGGCGGCGACGTGCGAGCTGAGAGCGCGCGAATTCAGTAATGAGGTGCTTTTGAGATTTTCAATGTGTGCATTTGGGTGCACGCCACTAGCTTCCTCCACCCGCCCGTTGGGGCAGGGCCGACCTTCGGCTAAGCCAGCGGCCAACCGACCCTTTTCACTACTGTTGGTTTCCTTCACCACCACCATCCCCTGCTATCCCGCCTCTCTCCCTTCATCTTTCCTCCTTCTCTCCCTCCCTCCATCCGCCCCCCCCTTCTCTCTCTCTCTCTCTCTCTCTCTCTCTCTCTCTCTCTCTCTCTCTCTCTCTCTCTCTCTATCACTCTCTCTCTCTTTTTCTCTCTTGCTCCCTATCTCTTTGTCTCTATCTTTGTCTTTCTCCCCAGCGCCATCGAGCGCGCGCTGCGCGGCGCTTAACTGGCTTAACATTGTAAGATATGGCCAACTTTTACTCCGCGTAAGCCGTAATTAACCGTGGGTCGTCGCCTGGGATCAGGCGAGGTGAGAAATATTGCGACAGCTGTGCCGCGAGGTACGGCCGGGCCGGCCGGTCGCTGGTCAGGGTGGGCGGGGGTTCCACTCCAACGCTATCGCCATTTGGGAGAGGGGGGCGGGGGGTAGGGGGTAGCAAATTAAAAAGGTGATGGGCCTCGCGCTGTGCTGCTTATTACCGGCGGCCAGCGCTGTCGACTGCAGACTCCAGGCCGAGAGGGCGAAGCTGCGGGCGAGGGGCAGTCACGGCCGAGCGGAGGCCCATGGCCCCGTCGTCTGATTGCCCCGCGGGTTGAATCCCACCTCGCACTGCAGCCGCACACGCTGCACACGCACGCGATGCACTGCCACGCACACACTCGCAGAGACTCCACCGGCTAGCGACATACACACTAACTGGTAATGTACTTTTTCGTACATGTGAAATGTACGCATATAAACGTGCGGATTTATGTAAAAAATCGAGCAGAATTATGTAAAATATTGTGCACAGATCTGCAAAATTTATTACATGTCGAAAAAATGCAGAATAATAAACAGATTCATGTACAATTTTCTACAGAATACTGCACGATTTTTTACATAAATCCGCACGTTTACATGCGTACATTTCCCATGTACGAAAAAGTACATTGCCAGTTAGCGTGTAGGCTGCTCACTGCAACAGTGGTGGGCGCGCTTTGTAAGTGGGTAGGGGGTGGGGGTGGGGGGGGGAAGAGCTGCCTGACGGTGAAGGGAGAGGCGCGTTGCAGTTGATGGGCGCGCCGGTGTCCGTGCGACGTGCCCGTCCATGCTGCACCAGCTGGGCTCGGAGTCGCAGCTGGGATGGGCGGGGCGGGGCGGGGCGGGCGGGGAACCGCAGGACAATGTGTCGTTTCTGTCCACCCCGCCGGTTCCCTAGCGACACCGTGGCGTGGTGTGGCGTGGCGTGGCGTGGCGTGGCGTGGCGTGGCGTGGCGTGGCGTGGCGTGGCGTGGCGCAGCCCGGCAGTGGTTGTCCGCCTCAGGAACTCATCCATCTCCACTTGTGCTTCCCGAATCCCCCAAAGGAGCCGACCTGCTACGACGCCAAGCCGTCGCGCCACGCCCCGCCACGCCCCGCCACGCCCCGCCACGCCCCTCCACTCCATACCTCCATCAGGTCTCACCTCCACACACCACCAAGGTGATTCCGAACGACACCGTTTCGTAGTGTCCTCTCTCTCTTGCTCCTTATGGCGGTGCCCCACGAGATCGACAAGGAAAGAGAGCGACGAAACCATAGTGTGCGGAATCACCCTACACATCAGCCTTGCAGCCTTCCCGAATTCACTTTGTGGGTGACGGTCCTTTTTAGACTCTTCCAAGCGTTTGCGTGTTACTGTGTGCGATCGTGTGACCACCCAAGTCGTAAATTGACACCAGAGTCAATGTTTATTTGTTATTTCCAGTTCCTTCAGAGCTTTTTAATGGAGTCCCTGTGTGTCATTTATGGAGGCATTCGTGTGCCGTTCGACGCACTCTTTCAACATGTAATCTGCCTTTTCTCCCGTCCCCTCTTTTCCCCGCCCGATAAGCGAAAATGCTTGCACCCGAAACCGGGCTGCAAAAAAACGTGAATGGATGCAATTAGAGGTCCTCTCTCTCTCGCCTGGCACAAAGGATCAGACAATCATCCGTATGCAACCCGATATAATACACATGTACATGGTGCCCGCCAGCCGCCGCCATGCACTCACTG
This sequence comes from Frankliniella fusca, assembly GCA_029379305.1. Lineage (NCBI taxonomy): Eukaryota > Metazoa > Arthropoda > Insecta > Thysanoptera > Thripidae > Frankliniella > Frankliniella fusca. The sequence continues at coordinate 554,500 of JAHWGI010000322.1, read as the reverse complement.
GGTACGCTCGCTGAGCTGTGTTTTCGTTTTGGTGTCCGTCCGTCCTGCCGTCCTGTCCGAATGTCGGTGCAAAAGATGAATTGCATCAAGTCGTTTGAGAGCTGCTCGAGCAGGTAAGTAGTGTGCTGCTCACCCCGCACCAGCAGCTCAATGACCGCGCAGCTAAATTATCTACCAGTGCGCTGTATATAGCGGACTGGTGAAACAAATGTTTAGTTCTATACATCGATTGGTGTAGAAGTTCCACATCTTCTAAAGCTATACACCTGCTGGTGCATAGTTAGACCAACTATAGACATCAATTATTGACTTCGAAGGTTTTGTGAGTGATAAAGAATGAAATGTAACAGCGAGGACACAGGCGCGTTAAAAGGTCTTGTGGATGGGGGGGAGGATGCACATACAGGGGTTTTGTCGTTGTCGTTCATGTTGCCTACCTTTCAGGCGGTTCACTATAGCCCGACCGGGGAGGAGGGGGGGATGATTCGCGCTTGAAGACCTGTTTTTTTTTTCCCGAGCGTGTGGGGGCGTGGATTATTATTGTTCCGTGTCATTGTGGTCGTTTGTTCCTTAATGCGACGCGACTTGTGAAAGGACTAGTCTGCTGCTGCTGCCGCTGCTGCTGATGTGTTTACTTTGTCGGCGTTGTGCGCGCCACTCGCGCGCTATCTATGTTTGCGCGGAAGAGTGTGATGATTCCGCCAAATCTTTCTCATCTCGCGTGCGGCCCGAGGACGCTGTGAGTGAGTGTGTGAGTGTGAGTGTGTGCGTGTGTGTGTGTGTGTGTGTGTGTGTTGTGCGGGCGCGGCGTGTTTCGATCGCGCGGGGCCTTTGTGACCATTGTTGCCGTAATCCGTTGCTTCCGCCAGCGTCCTAAACTGTCGCTCCTCTTTCGCTTCGCAACTCTCAACCTTATCCTACTCCTTTACCTCTCTCTCCACCGCCCTTCCCCTCCTCTCCCGGCCATCGTGTCTCCTCAGAGATGTGTCAGTGAGTCAGACTGTGTTTGCGTGTGTGTGCGTGTGTGTGTGTGTGTGTGTGTGCGTGTGTGTGTGTGAGCGCGTGTGCGCGCGCTCGTGTCTGTGTGTGTTAGGAGGGATCGGCATTTCCATTTCCTAGAAAAACGAATCGAGATCTCGTGCGGCCTCTCCTCTGCCGAGCTCCCTCCGCCCCCTGCCCCGTAGGGCCCCCGGGGTGGGGGGGGGGGGGGGGGGTCCTCTTCGTGGCGGAACGTCCTGACCTATTACTGCGCTGCTCGGACATGTTGCCGAGGACGTCATGTCGGCCGGGATGTATCCGTCACGGCCAGCCAATCAGAGGGCGGGGATGATGGCGCCGGGGCCGGGGAGCGGGTTTGGATGGGTGCAGCGGGGGTTGGGGGCCGGGGAGACTTGCCCGACATGTTTTATTCAGCGGCTCGCAAGAGCAACACACATACGGGTGAGGCGGAGCGGGGCGGGGCGGGGCGGGGCGGGGCGGGGCGGGGCGGGGCGGGGCGGGGCAGCGCGAGAGCCGAGCGGAGCGGCACTGCGCCCGGGCCCGGCCGCGGGGAAACCGATAGCGGCGGATTTCGCCCCGGCAAAAAAGGGCAAAAGGCTTCGGGAAAAGTGGGGGGGGGGGGGTAGGGAGAGGGAGAGAGAGAGAGAGAGAGAGAGAGAGAGAGAGAGAGAGAGAGAGAGAGAGAGAGAGAGAGAGAGAGAGAGGGGCAGAGGCAGCCGGGTGTAGGAGGGGGCGCGGGGACAGCAAAAGGGGGACTGGGCAGACAGCCGCGGCCGGCCTGCACCGCTCGTCCCGTCGGGCGCAAAGCGAAACCCCAAGCAAACTAATGTAAGTTAGTTGGTGCGACTCGACTGTGGCTCTGACCCCCTGCTCGGCCGGCGCCTCCGCCCCGGCCTGGCCCCAGCCCCGGCCCTGGCCCCGGCCGCTCTCCTTCCTCACCGCCGCAGTAGTGCCAACCTTCTTTCCTCCCTCCTCCCTCTCCCCCCCCCCCTTTCCCTCCTCTGCTCTTGCTCGCATACTGCACAGGCACACTGCTGCCAACCGGTGGGGTCTACAAACTGGGATCTCGTTTGAGTTGGCCGTGCTGATGTTAAAGTTGGTGCCGCCGCCGGCGGGGGGATTCGATCTTCTGACCTCCGCTTATACTGCTCCAACTCACCCCTTCCTAACCCCCCACTCTTTTATCGTCTCATTCGCTTGAAAGGACAGTCCCCAGCTAGCATTTCTTTCCCAGACTAGATGGTTCTATAAGTAACTCTTCTCATGCATGCAGGCATCAGAGCTTTTTTAATTATCAGCGCGAAAAGAAAAGCGCAAAATTTTAATGAAATGCAGTTTTCGTACACTTATTTATTTACCTTAGGATTCCTAATGCACTGACGTTCACATAAATGAAACTTGTTTTAGTTCGTTACGATATGATTTGCTGTGTACCTCTACAGTGAAAGTGGGGTTCTCGAGATTCGCCCCCCCCCCCCCCCTCCCCGCGCTCACGGTCCACCCCTCAGCCCTTGGTTCATGTGACAATATCTCGGGAGGACAAGGTCTCGGCCAGGGTGCTCTGATAGCCCACGCCCCACCCCGCCCTGCCCTGCCCCGCCCCGCCCCGCTCCGCCCCGCTCCGCCCCACCCCGCCCCGCCCCGCCCCGCCCCGCCCCGCCCCGCCCCGCTCCGCCCCGCTCCGCCCCACCCCGCCTCGTACCACCCCGGCTTTTGTTTCTGGGACTCATCTGGTGCGCTTCTGTGGGCCCCCTCAATGGCGCCCAGGCCCAAAGCCGGAACATCATGCCAGAAAAGGGGGTGGGCGGGGCTGGCGGGGCTGGCGGGGCTGGCGCGGCTGGCGGGGCTGGCGGGGCTGGCGCGGCTGGCGGGGCTGGCGGGGCTGGCGGGGCTGGCGGGGCTGGCGGGGCTGGCGGGTCTGCCCTTATGATTCGAAAGAGTTCCGCAATTGCATCCAGGGCTGCCCGTAAAAGCCCCTTCTGCCCACGGACTGTCCTTTTTCACGACCGGATTGTCCTTTTTCACGACCGGACAGTTCCACTTGGAGTCCATCTCCGGGTTCGGGTAGTCCGCGATTGCATCCTTGGGTCACGGGCTAGTCCGGCACTGACCCGTTAGTCCGATTGGAGTCCTGTACAGCGGACTTGCTTCGGGTTTGCCCGCGGAGGGCTCATTTCGGATTTCTCGCTTGTCCAACATTTTTTTCTATGATCCACTATCAATAACTTCTCAACTGTAACCAAGTGCAGGACGCTGTCAAATATGTAGTTTTTGGAATATCGATCTGAAATTTGGTATGTAGCATCTATGGTGAAATTAAGTAGGGCCATTTTAATTTTATTGAAATCGGAGCATTTTTTCTTGGTATCTTGAAAACGGCTTGAGCTAGCTCCAAACGGACAACAGATTTGGCATCGCCTCGATTCCGACACCCTCAAACATGTTCCGTTCATTCGGTTAAGTCTTGATTATCAAGGCTTTGTCGATTTAAACATTTGAATGCCGATAGCTAGTGCACCCATGGCTGCCTAAAGAAGGGACGGGAAGGGGGAAGGGTATACAGAAGGCACGTTTCCGGAATAGACCGAGCGTTATTTCGGGCCGATCCGGGCGTCGCTTCGGACCAGTCCAACCCGACTCCAGCATCGGACTCTATCCAGAATTTCTCGGTTTTGGGGACATTTCGGTTCCTAAAACGGACAGTCCAAAGGGCTGCTGTCGGACTAGGCCGAGTACAGGGACAAGATCCGGGTGTCCTCGGAATCATAAGGGTGGCGGGGCTGGCGGGGCTGGCGGGGCTGGCGGGGCTGGCGGGGCTGGCGGGGCTGGCGGGGCTGGCGGGGCTGGCGGGGCTGGCGGGGCTGGCGGGGCTGGCGGGGCTGGCGGGGCTGGCGGGGCTGGCGGGGCTGGCGGGGCTGGCGGGGCTGGCGGGGCTGGCGGGGCTGGCGGGGCTGGCGGGGCTGGCGGGGCTGGCGGGGCTGGCGGGGCTGGCGGGGCTGGCGGGGCTGGCGGGGCTGGCGGGGCTGGCGGGTTGATCGCAGGGGCACCCCGCGGGGAGCCTTTGCGACTGTCGACGTCATTATAGCATGTCCTGTGGTCGCGGAAAAAAGATTTACATTTTATTTCGTCGGGCTCGTCCGTCGGCCGGGGCGCGGCGGCTTGCGCGTCTCGGCTCTGCCAGCTGCCACGGCAGATAGCATTTCTCGCACAGTTGTGATAGATTTTTCTGCCTCGCCCGCGCACTTTCCCCCCCTTTTTTCTTCTTCTTGTTCTTCTTGTTCTTCTTCTCCTTCTTCTTCCTCTTCTTCTTGCACGCTGGATGCCTTTATTGGCCCGCGTTAATAATTCATGTCCCGAACAGGAGAGCTGAGATTGGCGCCGGTGTAAGGGGCAGCCTGGGGCGCAGCGAGGTGGGGCAGGGAGGGGTGGGGTGGGGGTGGGGGCGGGGCGGGGCGAGTTGAGGCAAGTCGGGGTGGGGCACCCGGAAGAGACCTGGAGGCTGAAGCGCACGGCGCGGTGCCGCGCAGTCTCTGGCTCCGGCCATGCGGCGAATCGACTTTTAACCGGTGTTCTGGTGGTGCCCATAGTTATATTCAGTTAAGAATCACGCCAGTCGAAGCGTAAGCGTACGCTTGCGAGAGAGTGAATATACGCTTGAAGGGGTGGGGGAGCACTCGGTCGGCTCCGCGGACTCCCCAGGCTAAGACAACCATGGTGGCCATAGCCACGGCCAAGAATTTACCATGGCCCCTTGCTCGATTACCATGGCCATCCTACTGGCCATGGTAAAACGGTCCATGGCCATCCGTGGCCCATGGCCATTGGCCATAGCCACACAATGGGCAGACAGTGGCCATGGTAAAACGGCCCATGGTCACTCGTGCCCATGGTCAGACCATGGCCATGGTCGTAGAATAACCATGGGCAGACAGTGGCCATGGTAAAGATAGCCATAGTGTGGTCATGGCCATGTGGCCATGGCGAGGTCATAGGCCGGATGATAATTTAAATGCCTATAAAACCTGCATTTATAGGAATTTTCTGGCGAAACTTTGTATGTAGCTTCCTCCGCTTATAAAATCAAACTTATTTACTTTTCTCTAAATGTGAAATTTTGGGTGCCCCATTACTCGGAAACGGCTTTAGTTAGGCAAAAACAAACATCAGCATCGGTCTTGTCTCGATTTTTACACCCCTGGAACATACTCTGATCTTATCTCCGACCTAAAAAGAAACTTACTAAGTGACCTCGTACTTTGCACTTTACATTCCTATGGTACACGAGGCCATGGCACAGACAGGCCATGGCCATGGCCTGTCCATGGGCTATTCTGGCCATGACCTGTCCATGGCCTCTCCTGGCCATGTCCTGCCCATGGGCTGCCCCGGCCATGGCCTGTCCATGGGCTGCCCTGGCCATGGCCTGTCCATGGGCTGTGCTGGCCATAGCCAAAAAATCCCATGAGCAATTTACAATGGCCGTTTGGCCCATGGGCAATGCCCATGGCAGGCCGTGGCCATGGTAATGCTCATGGTTATCTTAGCCTGGGTCGGATCGCTTCGGGTCTCGAATACCGAACGTCAGCCGAAGTCACCCGAAGCTCCGAAGTCACATGAATCCGCGGAGCCGACTGACTGCTCCCCCACCCCTTCAAGCGTAGATTCACTCTAACTGTTAAAAGCTTACGGTAGATTTCACCATAAGTTACAGTGAAACCTGCACCACTGTAGCTTACCGTGAATATCACGGTAAGCTACGGTGAATCAGGGAAGTCACTGTAACTTGCAGCGATATTCACCGCAGCTTACGGTGCCATTCACCGTAGCAGTTGCAATCGCACGGCTGTTGAGTTGAACTTATTCACGTGATAAACATAAAGTTGCACACTTACAAGTGTAGAACAGTTGCACCCTTGGTTTTACAGTGCTGCTTCAAGTTGTTTCTTCGTTATATATAGCGCGGAATAATTCACTTTACGAGCGTTTAATGACACGCGTATTGCATTAAGCAGTGCTTTCCAATAAAAGAAAAAGAAAAAAACTTCTTAACTGAGGGGGGAGAGGAGGGGTTGAGCGGGGTTGTCGGTAATGCACGATCGTACCCAAACGTGCTTGCAGGTGTGGGCAATGAGTCAGCTCGTACGCGCGCGGGGGGCATCGCGGGCGTCGTAGGGCGTCGCGGCGCTGCTGCAGAGCGCTGGCGCTGAACTCACGAAACACCGCCAAACTCCAGTTAAGTTTAGAGGCTATTCCGGCGCGTTTGTTGCCAAGGTGTTAGACAAAGTGGGAGCGGGCGAGGAGGGTAGGGCAAGGTAGGGACCGGGAGCAGGGCGACGACAAACTAACTACTGCACTTGCACGGTCCCCGCCCCTCTCCGCCCCGCACCACCCCGCCCCGCCCCGCTCCGCCCCGCCCCGCCCCGCCCCGCACCACCCCGCCCCGGCAGCGCAGCGCCCTATGATGGGCTTGTTAGCGACGCGACGGTGTCCAGTGCTAACTAACCTGGCCTGCTCTTCGAATGCACGAGAGGGTGAAGGATGGAGGGGTAGGCTGCTGCTACCCGCAAACCCCAACCACTGTTAAAAGTTTTCGTCATTTTACAACATATTTTGTGACAATTCATTCATGTTTTGTTTATGACAAATAATCTGTTTATGTGACAACATACTTGTTGAAAATTTTTTTGTCTTTGCTGTATGACAAGGAAATTGTCTGCCCATGACAATTTTTTTGTCTGATATTTGACAAAACATCTATCTTTTGACAGGAAAATTATCAAAATCGATTAATTTTAGACGAATTTATTGTCATTGGCAAACGACAAATGATTTTCAAGCTCATTATGACAAATTTATCATGTTCCACTTTTATCCGGACGATAATTGTCAAATGACAGTCAAAAATTTTACAGTGACACTGGTAAAACAAGTGTTAAATATTGCAAGTCAATTGCCGTTTAAGTTCAAGGGTGCATTTCCTCAACACATTGTGACGTTTAGCTAAGTTAAACGTCAATTGGTGTTTAAATTTTAAACACTTCCGAAAATTTCCCATATGGTTTCTATTGATAACATAGAACTGTGTGCGTTCAAGTGTTTAGAATTTAAACGTTTAGCAGACGTTTAAAATGTGCACACCACGTAATGTGCAACATCATAACTTGCACACGTTGGTGTTTAAATTACGCCCACTTGTTATATCAGTGAAGGTGCAGTCACGGGGCGTGGGTACGGAACACAGCAGTACTCTGCCAGAGGACGGGGGAGGGGCCGAGGTGGACTTTCTGGTCGCAGCAAGCGCTTTCGGTAGAGCCGCTGAGCGGGTCAGCGGCTACTGATAGAGCTGTTTGCAAATCATCACCGAAACGAACGCTCAGCTCGTGATTCTCGCGGCTGGGCGTCGCTCGAGGGGCGCTCTGCAGGCTGATTCCGAAGATCGCTCTCGTCTCGTCACTCCTTCCTGCTTGCCGCACCTATGGCGCGGTGCCGTATGTCGGGGGTGTCAGGTCAGGACCCCATGAGTGCGACAAGAGCGGAGGCGCGAGAGCGATCTTCTTCGGAATCAGCCAGCAGGGTGCGGGTGGCCCCCTTGGGTGGCGGTGGAATAATGATGATGAAGGCTCCGCCCTCCTATCGCAACCCCTTCCCCCGCGGGGCGGGCCTCCTTGACCCGCTTCACGGATAGTTTGTCACACACAAAGGCGGAAGCGCGATGGCTAATCTCGGGCGAAAAGTGTAGGAGCCGCTGCGCCGCTCGCGAGTGATGGAGAAGTTAAAGGCCAGCGCGGGCAGGACCGGGACCGGGGACCTCACTGCAGTAACAGGTGCACACGCAGGGCCCGCAGGGGTCCGTCACTTAACATAACACACATCACTTGTTAGTTACAAATTTTAACACTCTCAGCCCACTAATGACTTTTTCTTTCGTAGACGACTAAAAATTTTAAACTTTCGGAAAATATTTAGTAATTTCTAAGTATTAATTACAAATTCGTAAGTATTTTACGAACTTTTTTTCTAAGTAATTAAATAGTTAATATTCTAAATAAATAAATAAGAAATTGTGCTTATTACTTAGTTATTTCCTAAGTATATTACTGCTGCACAAAATTTTTAGTGGTTACTTACAAAATGTACGTAAGTGGGCTGAGAGTGAACAAATTTCGAAAATAAAATTTTAAGTTTTGATAACTTCACGCGAATTGGAATTGGTTATTCTCATAACGTTTTAGGTGTAACCAATTACTTAAACGTTAAATGCCACTTTCGCTTATTTAGTGACTGATATCGCACAGACACGAAAAAAGAAATAACGAACAGTTCCTTCTCTTACACATGTCGATACCTACAAGGAAGACACACGTAGTTCTGGGGCCCGAGGCATAAGACTAACGTAGTTCTGGGACCCGAGGCAAAACTCACGTACTTCTGGACCTCTCGGAAAGACTCACGTAGTTCCTATCTTATAACGAAGAAAGTACGTGAGTCTTTCCGAGGGGTCCAGAAGTACGTGAGTTTTGCCTCGGGTCCCTGAACCACGTTAGTCTTGCCTTGGGTGCCAAAACTACGTGTGTCTTCCTTGTAGGTATCGATGTGTGTTAAACCTATATGACCGGTTACTTTACATCGGCAGTGAATACGTTAATTCTAAAACTGTTATGTGTCATACTACGCATTATCAGTTAATGGGTATAACAATAACGGTTAACTTAACGTTAAGAGGTGCTTTCGTGATAAGTTACGGACCCCTGTGTACACGAGGGGGGAAAACCTCGCGTAATAGTCGGGTCACCTGCCCTGTAATAGTGCTGTAATGGCCGTAATATCCCTGTCATAGACGTAATACCGTGTAATATCGCCGTAAATACTTGTAACATTCGTTGAATAGTCGCGTAATATTCACGTAATTGCCTTGAAATAGATGTGTATAGACGTGTAATAGCCGTAATAGGGAGTGCTGGTAGGGTCGCGATTTTGGAGAGGTTTTTTCCCCTCGGGTGTACAAACTGACTGGCGACTGAAAGTCAAAAGGCTGGAATAAACCTTGATATGATTGAAAAATAACTGAATTTCAAGAGATGTGACTGGGAAGGAGCAGGAGGAATTTTTCCATCAACACAAATCAACTAATTTGCGGTTTCTCACTATTTCAAGGCAGTACTTTGATAATTAGTTTTACTTAATTTCTCTTGACTGGATTTGACGGGAAAATGGCTGGATGTGACTAAAGTGGCCGGTCGGAGACGCGTACATTGACTGGTCTAAGTGAGGTCCCCTCCGATGCACTGGAAAAACAAAGGTGCGACATAATGCCTTTCAAAGGCACAACTGCAAAGGCACTGAAATAGACGAAAATAGCACCTTTAGAGGCCAGAAGCGCCTTTGTAAAGGCACTGTTCCACTAACGCCTCTAAAAAGGCATTAGATAGCACCTTTGTTTTTCCAGTGTGGCTGTTCCGACTGTTGCGTGGAGTGGAGTTGGGCCGTGTCGTTAGCGTTAG